>BQNB010028589.1:0-56518 GCA_026074375.1 Tanacetum coccineum
CGGACTGAGAAACCGGCCCGAGCCGGATCGATCGGACCGGACCGAACCTATTTCGGTCCTGTCCTCGATCCATCCTTTTCCTTATTATCAGTCTTCGGTTCGATCTGTCCGGTCCGGTCCGGTTCAGTTTTACAAAAAACCCGGTAATTATGCCTTGTTGGACCGGACCGGACCGAAGACCGAACCGACCCAGACCAGACCATTTTGGTCCGGTCTTCGGTCAGGTGTTTTAGCCAAGGTCGGTTTCGGTCCGGCCCGGTCTTGTTCGGTCCAGTCTGATTTTCGGACCGTGAGCACCTCTACTTCTTACAACTATTTTCTAGAAGTGCCCATAAAGTTGAGTTTTGATGAACTTAATGTTAGGTCAGCGTGTGGAGACGGCCATCGTGGCCATCATCACAAGTTCTTTATAACGTCGTCACACCCAAGACTTAACGTTGTCACAACGGTGGAAAATAAACCTAAAAGAGTCGGCGAGCTAACAACGCCACCAGTACCGACGCGTCACAAACCTGAAAACTATATATAGTCTTGCATTGTTTCATATTTTCGTGTCCATTATTGGAAGCTAAACCCTAAACGATTTTGGGCGTGTTTTACCCATATTTCAGCCGTGTAAAACCTTATAACATCAAGATAAGTTTGGTTTATTCCATTTAATCATGTTTATTGTTTGTTTTATTATATCGTTGTTTTGTTCTTCATTGTTATGCTAGGCTAGAACATTTACACACGGACACACATGTTAGGCTTGAGATACCTTTTATACTTTTTAAAAAGATTTTCTCATACTTTCTAAAAGATCGTGACTCTTATTATATGGTCAATGGGCCAAACGAAAAATCTATATTGCCCATGAAAATAGATAGAACTAAATAACAATTCTCGATCCCTAGGAACAAAAAGAATAAAAGATAAATAGATAGATTCGTCATTCGTATACTCAAAACCAATGTCAGCATAACTAAAGGTATGAATTATAAACGATTATAATATGCAAACCTTTCATAATCCTTTACTTCCAACTTTATTACTTGATATTCATTTTTTTTTAATCTTGAATTCTTGATTCATTCACCTGTATATCATCGTTTTTTTTTATCTATGATGGTTGTTGACATGCATGCATGTTTTGTTCAGTATAATATCTATACATATTTAAGATTTTAAGATCAAACAGTATCTAAAGTGGTGAATTATTGTGTTTTAACATGCATGCTTCTACGATTTGATTGTAGATACAACAAAGTTAACTCATAACTAATTACATGTCATGTGTAGAGATCGAATGATTGAAAAATAATCGAGTTCATCACAAAATCTTAAGAGGACATGGTCCAGTAACTCTATAACATGTGTTATAGGTGTCAAAATGGCACATATGGTGCTGCTAACTTGTTACTACGTATAATGCACTGGGGTTTCGTGTTAAACAGACATAGCCATTGGTATAATGATCCTTTTGGGAACGTTTATACAATTTTAGGGTTTTACTGCATCTAGCGCTCTAAGTGGATCACATTGTGATCATTGTAATTTATCATCTTTTCCTATATAATATGTAAAATTCTTTTTCGATTATTATTTTTTTCTAATGTATTTATTTGTTTGTTTCAACAGCTATTGATCACATTGATACTCATACATCGAGTTTGTTGTAAACTCACTAGCTATTTACAGATATGAATGTACAAAAAACTGGATCGAGTAGTAAGAAACACCTTCCCGATGATTGTTGGTACTTAATTTACGAAAAACTAGACTCAAAGCTTGATCGGATATCTTTTGGCCTAACATGTCACCGTTTTCTTGATATACAAAACTCAACTTGTAAATCCTTAAAAATTGAATATCCATCCTCGCCTTGGCGCTTTGAGAAGGCTTATTCACTTATCCTAGGCAAGTTGCTGAACCGCTTTAGGCAGTTAGAATTATTGTGTTTGAACAATCGCGTAATAGAAGTTTCAGATTCAACTTTAACTCACTTTGAAAATAATGGTTCTAAATTGCACTCTCTTTACCTTTCATTTGGTACTAACATCACCAAAAACGGACTCAAGTCAATTACCAATGGTTGTCCATTGTTGTCCGTAATCAGTCTTAATTATTGTTCTATTATACTGATACCGGATTGGAAACCTTAACAAAGGCCTGCAAATCCTTAAAAGAGGTAAGTCTTGAAGGCTGCACTAAAATAACCGACCGTGGAATTTTGTCCCTTAACCAAAATTGCCGTCAGCTTAGAGCGCTCAAAATTTCTGGTTGTCAAAAAGTTGTCGGTGTAAGCTTCAACGGGATTTCTTCAACCTTGATGTGTTTAGACGCTGAAGATTGTGCATTGAGTATGGATGCTACTGGTGTTAGTAGAATTCTAAGTGGAGGTGGTCTCGAGTATCTAAATCTTTCTAGAGGTAAGAGAAAGGGAGATGGGCTGGCTGCAATTGGTTTAGGACTCGCTTCAAATCTTAAAATCCTTGATTTTGGTATGTGTAATTTTATTAAAGACGATGCTATCATATAAATTTCTAAAGGGTGTCCGTTGCTGCAAGAGTGGGACTTATCTTTTTGTGAACGGATTGGGATTCTTGGTTGGGAGTCGATTGGATTGTATTGTAAAAATTTGGAAACACTACATGTAACTCATTATTACATTTGTGACGCTGGATTACTAGTTTTGGGTAATGGCTGCAAACGCCTATCATTGTTGAAAATCACTAACTCTGCGGGATCCAATGATCCAAGTATCTTAAAATCTAAATTACAGAGAGAGGACGTGCAGATTAAAGGGAGAGATGTGATGCCGAAACTTCCCAGATGGGCGTTTAAAAGATATATTTGACAAGTCATGTTCGCAGAATCGTTTGAAGACTTGGAATAATGGCTGCGATTTATGTTATTTTAATCCTAATTACGTGTTTGATTTTGATAAATTCTTAAGATTCACATACTTGAATTTGAATTTGAGCTTGAGAACTAGAACCATAATGTTTTGGTAAGCTAGCTACGATGTGTTTTTAAATTTCATTCAGCTAACAGTTAAGCTGGATAAGGTTCTAACTATTAATTTCTGTCAAAAAGGAATAGCATTTTTTAGCAATGCCCGAGCTTATCGCACACGACAAAAGTTTATAGCCGTGGGCGGCGAAAAGAACTAAAATGGATTCAGAAAAATTTATAGCCGTGGTTATTGATAAAACGTATGTACATGATCGAGAAGGTAAATGTATAACTGAATAAGAGTTTAGCTTTTTGTAATCTATATCATCCTTAATGTACAAGCCTGTAGGTAGTTTGTGAGTTTAAAGTTTTTCGACACCAATCCTTAATGTATGTAAAAATAAAAAGCAAAACTTTGTACAGTACCTATGGACTTTTGGTGTCAAACCAACTAACTTCCAAATGCAAAATAGATATGAATTTTGTTTCAACCTTGAGACTAATACACTTCCATTGTATAAGTTGTAGATTTTTATGTAATGAAACTCATCTCATATTAGAAACTTTTAAGATATCATGTCTTGTTTGGATATTGAAATCAGTCCTGCTGACTTTGAAAGTCGAATAGTTATACACGGGTTGTTGAGGGCTAGCAATGGGCTCGAAGATGATCTTGTTGAGATAAACCTGTTTATGTTGGTTATTTGCCGTTCTTCTGATTTTGATCGTTTTTGTGTTTAAGTGTCTCTACTTTGATTTGGAGCAGTGGGTCTTGTTTGTACTAGTTAAAGATCATTTTTTGGGTTTTTTTGAGCAGGATTAAGTTCATCCCTCATTTGTAAATACCATTATTATGTTAATGAAAACAGGGCGAATGGTCCGAAAATGCATCGAACTTGTCACGTTTTTCTTTTGTAAGCTATGAACTTTTAATTTTTTTTTTGTGTGCAAACATTTTGCTAAATCTTCTTATTGTAGTCATGATTAACGTGGAATTATTTTAATGAAGTTTTCCAGTTTTAATTTTTTTTCCAATGTTATATTTAACCCCTATACTTTATATTTTAACATTTTTCACCCTTTAACTCAATAATTCAATCTTTTCTTTCATCTCCAGTCAGTCATCTTCCACCACCAATCATACCACCACCTCCTCCTCCCAACCACCACCTTCTCCACTCTCCGCCACCAGTGGACCCCACTTCCCTCTCCACACTCCCCCACCACCACTTTCCACCAAAATCAAGTACAAGCATTGTCTTTGGTAAAAATCATAAATTCAAAAACATGTATTCTTTTGGGAAATAATGTGATAATCCAAAACAAAAACATATCAAAGTTGCAATTAACAGAAAACATATGACCCAAGAATGTTTCAAGGGATATGTATATAGCAGACCTTGTAAACTAATGTTAATAGACAACTCAAATCTTCCATAGCGATACACAAAAAGATGGAGACACCTATTTCAATCTTAAAGTTGATATATTAACCACCAAGAATATCACCAAAACATTAATGTAGCACTGCAAATACTCATCATGGACCACATGGATCGGTTTGTAAAAATGATCAGTAGACTTCAACATGCCACTGCTTGTTCTTCTTTAGTTGGGAAAATTTTAGCTTCCCAGCTCTCCCCTCTTCCCTCCGCAACTCTTTTATGTGTATCTTGGATCCCAGGCATCATCCCTTTAAGTCCACAGAAATAAATGTGAGCGCCTTCATCCAGCAGTTTGAATACCTCATCGCTCTATTCTTTAATTTTATCCTGAACTACATCTTCCCTCCTGTCTTGTTCTTTTGCTCTCGGCTAAGAGCTCGATCATATCTAAAGTTACCAGGGTAATCTTCAAGATACTTGCTGAATTCACTGTCGTAAAGGAGACTGTCACTGTTGGCTACCCCGAGGAATAGCCAGGCTAGACCATTGAACTTGTATTTAGGTACAGATTCCATGAACATGCGCCTGAGGTACCCCCTGTATGGAGCTACTCCTGTACCAGTAGCAATCATGATGTGGGTAGCGTTTGGGTCATCTTCAGGTAAAAGCATAATCTTTCAGGATGGACCTGCCAAAGTAATTGCATTATACTCGACCCTCCCTAAAAGAACAAATGTATGTTACAGAATTAGAAGAAAATATACCTGAATTCAATGTACATATCTCAGATAACTTTCGTAGCAAGTACCTAACAAAACAAAGTTCAGGTGTTGACTTTTATATCTTAAACTATTGATCCTGCTGTATGACGAGAAAACTATGATATCATTTCTTCCAGATGTTAATAAGACCAGTTGCCAGCATCTTCAAATTCCCCCATAAAGATGGTTATCCATCCTCTCATCGCTACTCTTAGAACCCATAAACGCCATAGCCGCGCCAAAACTCTTCTCCAATTCCGTCGTCTCAATCCCCTGCCAATCATCGTCATAATCATCTTCACAAATCACATCTTCTTCCTCAACTTTCATTTCACCAACATCAACCACAGATGATCCCAAATCTTCTTGCACCAATGATCTAAAATCACACTCAACCACATTATCCTCGTCAGTTTTCACATAATTTTCAACTTCACTTCTTTCAGGCATTTCATCAAACACCTTATCAAAACACCTTATCATCATCAATCACAACCCCACTTCCTAAAGATATCACCATCTTCAAAAGATAAATCTTTATCATTTTTATCACAAACAACCCATTCTTGATTATCAATCTTTTCATTATCAACATCTTGAAACGTGAAAATAACTTAGCAATTAACAAACAAACAATTAAAGATAAAGAAATTCTGAAAACCGGTTCTTGAAAAAGCTCCATACTAATAGGGTTTTTCTAACATGTGCCCCAGTCCTCACCTTAACATGTGCCCCTGGGGCACGACGTTAAAAAAACCCTTACTAATAAAACCAATGACAAAAATGATTTTCAAGGGTTTATAATTTGATAAAAATGGAATTTTGGCAAGGGGGAAAAGTATATACAATATTTATGTTATTTTCGACAATTAGAGTGAATTTGGGGAAAAAAATGTGTTAAAAGGAGTGTAAATAAGCGTGACGGCATGATTAAGCCTCACGCTTTTGCGAGTCATAACGAGTCATGGGTTTTGAAGGCGTGACTTAAAGCGCATAATATATGAAAATAAAAATATATTTATATATTTATATCATATTACAAATATATTGAGTTTACAAAAAGTGTCATACATAACGAATAAAGTTAAGAAACTATCTTTGAATATAATCTTTTTCATTTGAATTCAAAAAAGCCTCCACGCATCACGTTTTATCGCGTCTTATCAGGTTTTTTCACTCCTCATCTCATGTCAAGCCTTAAGCCCAAGCCTTGGCCTATAGCGTGGCGTGGAGGTCACGCCTCGCGCCTTTGCGAGGCCATTGCGAGGCCTTTGCGCGCCTTTTAGAACCATGAAATAAGTAAATAAATAAAGGGGTAAAGAGGGCGATTTTGTGAAAAAAAATAAGTTAAAGGGTTAAAGGGATAGAGAGATAATAGTAACATTTGTATCAAGACTTGCCACGTTAGTTTTTTTTGTTAACTATAGCTATAATAGGAAGATTAGCAAAATATTTGCACACAAAAGAAAAATTAAATATTCATAGCTTACAAAAAGAAAACGTGACAAGTTCGATGCATTTTAAGACCATTTGCGCATGAAAATATTAACGTTTTTTATTACCTGTTGTTTTAGTGATTATTCTAAAGGCAAATCCAAAATACGAAACACTTAATGGGTTTATTTTAACCAAGATCTCAAAGAAGTTAAATGAACGACCATTTTTGCTCTACAATGGGTAATTTTGAGTAAGTTTGACTAAGAAAGTCAACGAAAAAACCTTAAGTCAAAGACGGCGAGCTGACGACTGTATAGTCAAAGGCTAGAGACCAAAACCTATATACTCCTTCCGTCCCTAAATAAGTGTTCACTATTGACTTTCGAAGTCATTATTCTTCAATTTTGACATCAAATTATTTTGATTGTGTTATATAATACTTGATGCAAAATATATGAATGGATTGAGTTTTATATTTATTTTCATTGGTATGATTTACATCAAGTATTATATAACACAAACAAAATAATTTAAGGTAAAAGTTGAAGAATAATGACTTCGAAAGTCAACAGTAGACACTTATTTAGGGACGGAGGGAATATATATTTTTGCATTGTTTTCATAATTGGTGTGAAAATTATGGGAGTTGAGTCCTAACCGATTTTAGGTGATTTTTAATGCTTTTCACCTAATGAACTCAAGTGTATCATTGGAATAAGTTATTACATTAATCTTTCAATTATGTTTATCATTACTTGTTTTATTATGTTGATTTTCCGTTCTTCATATTTTATGCTAGGCTCAATCACTTTGTATTTATCTAGTAGTCCGTGTAAGGTTGCAAACAAGCTAAGCTTTTATCAAGCAATTATAGCTTGAGCTTGAATCGATCGAGTCGAGCTTTTATCGAGCTCGAGTCAGAGCCCAATAACTAGCTCGAAACAGATAACGAGCCAACTCCAGCTTTTATCAAGATTTTCGAGCAATACATAAATATTTTTGTTATACATATTTATATAAACAACGTAATTCTAATGTGAATATTGGTATGATAGTTAAATATTTATCGTAAAATCTAGATTTTTAAATCCTAATGCTCAAATATTTTGTATAAATCCTTAGCTTTTGAGTAAATCACATATTTTCTTGACCTTATTGATAAGTTTGGCAATTAAATACAATATTTATATATAAATTCAAGTTTTTTCGAGCCGAGCTCGACTTGGTAATGGCTAAAGTTAAATTATTAAACTAACATCTTCGTCTTTTGTTTAACTTTGGTCCGTGTGAAGGTAATTTAGTCATTTTAATTTTCACATAGGCGACGAATGCACTTTTGAAAAGATATGGACTGAAACTTCAATTTGGCGAAACCACATAACAATTCAAAAAGTAAAAGTCCTAAACAAATCCAAGAAAACAAACATGACAAAACCACAAAAACGCCAAATCCGACAGCCTCGACCTCATCCTGCACCTCCTCAATATCCCCCACCTCTTCCTCCTAGTCGTCACCAACCACCGATTCTTGATTTGTCTTCTCCTCACTTCATTGTCATCACCCGCCTTGACCTCGAGCCAATTCGTCAACGCTCCGCTTATTCGTTATTATGGGGATTTATATGAAGCGGGGAAGTTCGGTTGACTGTTTAGAAGTAAGCTAGGTTTGAGTTCATAACGGGTGATAACAATTGTTAAAGAGTATTATTGTGACGGGAGTGGAAAAGGAAAAATTGGCCGACATAGGGGGAATAGAGTTGGTTGAGTAGGGCCGGTATAAACAAGGTGAAGCCGGTATAACATGTTGGCGTTAGAATTAGACGATCCGGCATAGGGAAAGGTTGGAGTGGTTGATTATAAGTGGAAGGGAGGGTAGAGTAATAGCCCATGTCAGGCTAGTTTGGTTCATATGTTGGCGTGCAAAAGCAGTAGGCCATAAATGGACGAGTAGGGTTTGGTGCATAAGATTAATAGAAAAAAATACCCACCTATGGCTTCATACATCGTCCTCACAATTTTTGTAAGTGCCCGCGTCAGCCTTCAATGCATCCAAAATAAGCCCGTTGCTCTTGCGCCATCCGCGGTTTGAGCTTCCTGAACACCTCGGCCTTTCGATGATCTTATTGCGTCAATATCCTATCCACTCCTCCCCCGACTTAAAGCATCGCTTTCTGGAAATGCTTTGAGGACCGCGCCCTTCGGAATTGACCACCACCCGGAAACTTCCAGCCCTTTCACCCGAACATTTTCTGGCGTTTGGTACTCGGTAACGCTTCATCCAAGATATCTTGATTTGTCCAGTACGGATGACGCCGGCTCTAACCTGATCTAATGCTGCTCTTCATATCCAACTGTGAAAGAAAAAAAAAAAAAAAAGGTTAAAAAAGCAAATAAATGAAGTTATAAAAATGAATTTAACGAGTTAAATTACTTACGTATCTCTCCCGGTTTTTTCGTCTTTAAACTCCCCATCTCCGCCTCGATTTGCGTCTTCCCTTCCAATTCTCAATTAAGTTCCTCGTAATGACCTTCGTCTGACTTTCAGTACAATATCGCAATAAAATTAATAACAAGCTATAAATAAACAAATATAAACCAACACCTTTAAAAAATCACCAAAAATTATAAAGAGTTCTTACATGATTTCGTTCCTGCCTTGCGCGAATGATTTTCTTCGCCTTGATGGGTTAGAATCGTGTTCATCGCAGATGCTTTTGGCAACATTTCCCCCCCCCCCGGTCTGCCCCCCCTCTGTTGGAATGACTTCCACCACCCATCCGGGATGGGACCACTTCACACCAGTCAACCAACCTTATTCCACACATCCTTCGGTTCTGTCTCCCCACACTCTTTCTTATGGCTGAAGATGATTCCTTGCCACCTCGCCGAAACCATAACTTGAAAATGATCAGCCCTTGATCCTTTTGCTTATAATTGTTCGCCAAAGGATTCTCAGTTTTTCAATTGCAACCCAACTTTACAACCCTGTCCCCAACCGTATAGACATTATTTGCCTAATCACCACTTTATCCTATTATTTGTACCAAGAGGCGAGGTCGAAATAACTCTATCATATAAACATAAACCTGTTGCATTTAAAATAAACGAAACAATTAAACATAACAACGCATATCCACACGTGTAGTAAGGCAAAAAGAATAAAGAAAAATAAACAATTAATACCTCAAAAGTAATGGGAAAGATATGCCTTTATATTAATACGCCACTTACTGGAATTTTCTTCCACACTCGCAAGCACTGGTAGGTACCAGACTGTTTTCCTCCCCCATTTAGACTAATTCAACATGCTATACATAATCCCACTGTAGGATGGAAAACGTACCAAGAATCCCGCCGTTAATCAAGAGCCGATCGTCAAAGGTTGATGGTCCATTTTGTCTAACGCCCTTCCTTAGAGGACTCCAAACTCCGGTCTCGATACGCAGGTTGGAACCAACAAATATAAGTTTTATTGAGTCCATGAAAATTCAAGTACAAAGAAATTAAAAATAATCAGTGTTTAAAAATAATAATTAAAAATAATTTCTTACTGTTCGCACTGGCCGTTACGGCCGGTTGGGCCGTCAGGGATTACTAACCACCGTCATCCCCACCGTGTGATCTGGGAAATACGCAACAGCCAATCTGTAAAATACAAGTACAAGAACACCACAATTTTCGAGGACCAATTAAATGCAATACACAAATTCCATATAAAATAATACAACCAAATTTAAACATATAAAAACAATTCCACTCAAATAAAAAAATACACATATAAACATATAAAAACATTCTATCAAATGCAAATTACACGATTAAACATAAAAAAAACAATCCATTCAAAGAAAAATTACAACCTTTAAGAAATAATAACTTTTCATTCCAAACTATCATCTTAATAACGATTGATCCATCGTCAGAATCATCGCAAGATAAAACTTCTTTTAAACAATAGGTAACTTAATAGGTTTCACTTCAACAACATCAGACACTTACAAAAAAAAATACAACATCAACATCATCATCAAGGACAAGTGCAACATCATCATCATCAGCATTGCATTCATTAGCATTAGCATTGTCAACATTAACTGTGGGGCTCCACTTCCAGACCGATTCAGTAATTTTATACTCCAAATCAGTAATGCTTAAAATAGTCAAGATCAATCAGACATTGTAACATATGATGAACTGCACCATGTATAACAACTTGATCGGTACCTGCCACTTCTCGATGAAAAACATGATGTTCGACGACCTTCCAACTCCAGGTTGTCAAGCAAGTCTTTCAAAGTAGAATACTTGTGTACTTGTGTCGCAAATGTATTGGTTATTTTTGTGAAATTCCCTAGCAGTCAAAATTGTTGTATTCCATGTTTTCAAATGTAAGAACGCCCTGTTGCGTGTCGTTAAGGTTTCTTAGGGTTAATTGTGTCAAACCATAAGACATCTAAACAAGACACCTTACGGTTGCCGGATATAAGGAATGAGCTCACAGAATTTCTTAATATTCGAGTTTACCATAATACATCTCCTCGCCAATCAAGTCCCAAGTGTTTGAAACTCCGCTAGCAGGTGAGTGGTATGAAAATATTCCGTTATGTCCCACAAACTTCACACCGTTAACTATGCAATCGGGGTAAAGAACATTTACTAATAGGAGGTCCACTATCAAAGAGAATAACACTTCACTTACAGCCGCCTTTCACTTTTTATTCAAACTAAATCTACGAAAGAGATGAAGAAATAAATTTAGATTGAGCAAATCAACTTCCAAGGTAATATATCTAATGTATTTGACCTTGTGAATAAACCCCGCGGGAAAAAATCTTTTATCCCCCCACGATATCAGGGCGATTTTTCTGCAAAAAGTTCATGATATTAGGATTAGTCATCGAGAAAAGAAGATTTTTCAATACTAAAAAAAGGAAGAAACAAACTCTCTGTAAAGCCCAAGAATCAGTGGTCGACTTTCAGGACTGTTTGTAAAGATACAAACCATAACAACTGCCTGCCTAACAACTGTAGTCAAGCCGAGTTGCTTTCATATCAACCGCGTCAGTTTGCATGCGGAGCGCGGGAAGAAAAAAAAGCGAAAAAATAACCGAAAAAGCACCTAGAATTTATTTGGTTCTTCTTCAGGCAAACCGTCGTCAATTTCTTCTGTCCAAGACGATAAATCTCGACTCGACAACATCCTTAAATAACTGCGAAACAAAAAGTTTAATGCTTCTTCTGCAACAAAACCCTCACGCAATAGAACCTTCAGGTTTTGCATATTTCGTACATAATTCTTATTATCTTCTACATGTATCTTTAAATAGTAAACGTACAACCTTAGCGAATAGGGCCACCTAGAATAGCCTCATCGGGTAAAATGTATGCCACGAGAATCATTATGTCAAAAAAAGCAGAGTGAAAAATTTCTCTAACTTCAATCAAGATACTAAAGCTGATGTTTTTTAGCTTCTTTACCATGTCCGCTGCAGTCCAAAGTTCGAGCACAAAAGCCTGCTTAAAGAATAAGAAAACGTCGATTATAGGAGCCTGCAATGCATTTGGGCAATGTATTGGTGTACACCATAAGGAAGTAACCGATTGCAATCAATATAAGACAGTCTGTAAGATTTCATGCCCCGTTATATTTGTTAACATCAGCCGTCACTTTTTGCTTGAAGATGGATTACCAAACCTCAGGGAATGTCTAACCTCCAATTGATGAATTTTACAATAAAAATGTATTCTTCTGCCTTCTGTGGTGAAAAGAGTATATAGGATTAGGCTTCCCAACTTCCCGTTTGGTTTTTTTAACTAACCACAAACTCCTTTCGAACTATCAAAGATTTCCAAGACTTGCCTTGGGCCTAAAGCCGTGTCTTTGGTTTATGGTCGTTCTTAAACAAGGGTATTCATAAAGCCTCAAGCGCGTTCTTTTACGATGTGCAAGACATCGAGATTGTGTTTTATTTTAAGAAAGGGCCCAATAATCAAGATCCCAAAAGATAAAAACGCTTACTCCAATACAATTCAATTTCTCGATTAGGTTTTAGGTTTTCTTTTTTTAGCAATATCTGATGTTTCCCCGGGCGAACGGTTTTAAAGACTTTACTAATTTGTAACTCTAACTGTGTAGATTTTGACCTTTTCCCTTGGTTAAGGGCATTCGGTCAGGATCTGCATTTGAGTTGTATTATATATACGTACTATCAGCGAATCACACGTCTCGATGATAAACATGCTCAACGACCTTCTAACCACGTGGTTATCTAGCAAGGTCTTCAAGGTAGAATACTTGTGTTACTTGTGTCGCAAGAATGTATTGGTTATTTTTGTGAAATTCCCTATCAGTCAAAATATGTTGTATGCCATGTTCAATGTAAGAACGCCTGTTGCGTGTCGTAAGGTTCTTAGGGTTAATGGTGTCAAACCATTTACATCAAAACAATGCCGATATAAGTGAGCTCCAGAATTTCTTCGAGTTGACCATAAACATCAATGTCCTTTGCGGGTGATTTAGGGCCGGGAATTAACATCGTCAACATTAAAGAAGTTTCTTTCATACACATCCACGGTGGTGTGTTGTATGTTGTCAATATGACCGGCCACATGCTGTAATTTTGACTCATCATGCCAAAAGGATTAAAACCATCAGCAGCCAACCCTAATCGAACGTTTCTAGGGTCACCAGAGAACTCAGGTTTCATCATGTCAAAATATTTCCATGCTTTACCGTCACACGGGTGATTCATCTTACCGTTTTCCTTAGACTGTCCAGTAGCATGCCAAGTCATCCACTTTGCTATGTGTTTTGTGTTGAACATACGTTGTAGTCTAGGTGTTAACGGAAAGTAACGCACGACCTTGTTTGCAACTTTCTTCCCCTTTGTCTTCTTTGGGTCTTTCCATCTACTCGCTTTGCAGATTGGACAATTAGGCATCTTTAGGTTGTCCTCTGATCCCCAAAATAAAAAACAATCATTTATACAAGCATGGATCGATTCGTATCCTAACCCGATCTTTTTGTATGTCTTCTTGATTTCATAGTATGACGATGGGAAATTGTATCCTTTACTAGGGGAACATGCCTTTTGGAGAAGAGCTAGAATCTTGTTAAACCCGGCATCAGTTATTTTATGTAAAGCCTTGATGTGCGAAATCTCTGTTGTAAATTCCAATGTAGTCATATCACAACCCGGGTACAACTTTTGGGTGGACCTAGAAAGTAACTCTTCAAACTCGTTATTAGGACCCGTTGTTTGGGCTGGTTGAGGACCAGTTGTTTGAGTTGGTGGAGTTGGGACATTATTTGCAGAAATATCTTTGAAGAACGCATCCATGTCAATGTGTTCAGGTGAATGTGGTATTGGTGGAGGTAGCGGAAGAGTCGGTTCACCGTGATATTTCCAAGTGGTATAATGTTGGTCAAACCCATGACTAGATATGTGTTCCTCAAGAGTTTTGAGGGTAACAAAATTATCATCACGGTTACAAGAACGACTACATGGGCAACGGATCTTTTGTGTGATGGGGTGCAACAATGGCTCACAATGCTTACTGAATGCAAAAAGACCATCTAAAAATGCATCGGAATTACGATTGGATATAGTGGTCCAACTCTTATCAATTGTCATAACTGCGTTGCAAATAAACATATTCAAACAAATGATATTTATTTTTTATACCAAAAGGTCATTAACAAAACTATGAATCAAAAAGGTCATACTAACCAAATGAATATGAACTGTTTTGTTTACCTAGTGCAACTATGGAAGGCAATCATAACCCACTCTTTGAATGTTTCGTCTCATATATGAATGCGTATAACCGATTTACTATTTGAGAAAATTTCGGCAGCATTTCCCCTCAACTCCACAAATATGTGTTTAAAGACATATTCGTAGGAGTAAAGGAGAAACACTGTCAAAATTACTCAAATAGTAAACCAATTATACGCATTCATATCCTAAATGAGACAAAACATTCAAAAAGCAGTCCCAAACTAGGGACTTTCCGAAATTAATTTCGGACATATTTTCTATAGGATGATTAAATTCAGACGGGGATTTTCTGAAATTAATCACTATAATCCTAAAACATTCCTAAACGCATACCAAATGCATATCCATTTATATCAAATACAAAAACAAATACCAAATGCATATCCATTATATATCAAACGCATATCCATTAAACGGTTCAATAAAACAAATACCAAACGCATATCCATTTTGGCAGCATAAGGAGTGTTTGGATTTGCGTTTAACACAAATTAATAACTTTTTATATTCCCCGACGACATGTCGCCGGGGATACCAAAAGGAAAAAAAATATAAACCTTGGCTGTTGACTAAGTTGTGGACTCGGGTGTGGTCTCGGCAGTAGACCTGGTTGTGGTCTCGGCTGTGGACCCGGTTGTGAAACCGGCTATGGTCTCGATCGGCTGCCAACTCAACAAAAATTAATCAAACCTTTACACCGATGGAGATAAGAATTAAACCATTGCGAGGGTATAAGAAAAAGAATTAAAGTATATAGGGTTTAGAATTATGGTGCTTGCTGTGGACCCGGCTGTAGGTCGTTGTGGTGGGTGGTGGGTCGATGTGGTGACAGGTTGTGGTGGTGGGTTTGTGGTAGTGGTGGAGGTGGTGGGTTATGTGGTTTTATTTGAAGTGGTGGTGCTGCAAAAATCGCCAAGACTGGTGGTGGTGGGTAACTTTACGTTTTTTGTTATAAAGATGAAACCCAAATCTGTTTTTGTGATAGCAAGAATCCCGGGCGATAATCCCCAGCGACATGTCGCTTGGGAAACATGTTAGTTTTGTCGTTTAGTGTTAAATTTTGCCGGGTATAGCGCCAAGAATCCCCAGCGACAAGTCGCTGGGGAAAACTTTAAAAAAAAGTATTTTTATTAACATATAAAATACAAAGTATTAAAAAATATTTTCATTTATAAACTAATAAAAAAAAGTATTTTTATTATAAATACTTATAATAAACATTTAAAAATATATAATCGGTTCGTTTCGGCTGGGTCGGTCAAGTTTCTCGGTTCGTTCCAGTCGGTTCATAAAAAATGTATTATTTAAAATTATTTTTTATAAAATATATAATTATTATTTACAATTATTTTTTATAAAATATATAATCGGTTCGTTTCGTTTCGGCTGGGTCGGTCCGGTTTCTCGGTTCGTTCCGGTTGGTTCGTAAAAAATATATTATTTAAAATTATTTTTTATAACATATATAATTATTATTTACAATTATTTTTTATAAAATATATAATCGGTTCGTTTCGGCTGGGTCGGTCCGGTTTCTCATTAGACGTTCAACGGATGAGTCGATATGTTATGGTTATACATTAGACGTTCAACGGATGAGTCGATATGTTATGTGTATAATTTTGCGTTCAACGGCTGAGTCGATATTTATGGTTTTATACTATTAGACATTTCAACGGATGAGTTCAGATATGTTAGGTTATACATTAGAGTTCAACGGATGGTCGATTATGTCTTATTGGTTATACATTAGACGTTCAACGGATTGAGTCGATATGTTATGGTCCTACTAAATTAGGACGTTCAACGGTATGAGTAGATATGTTATGGTCTATACATTAGACATTGATACAGACAAAAGCTGGATTTCTAAGACCTAACATGCATATTCATCACAAGAAGCAACACCACTAAGATCTACATCCTAGGTTTCATACAATCATAAATAAACACAATAGAAGGTTTAGCCAAGCATGTTATAGATAAAGAAAGAACAGATAAGAATCACACAACAAAACATATTGAATGATTAAAAAAAGTCTTATTTGATTAAAACATGAATTGAAGGAAGTACAATAGGGTTTTGAGGCCCTAAAATCGTCCCTAATAGCTATTAAATGAACTAGGGTTCGGCCTTTTATTTTACTCTAAAGTTACACACTTGAAACCCAAATTTATCTATGGTGCTGTTGAAGTTGGTTACTTTCAAGTTTAAGAAGATGTTTACTAAGTCTCATTTGCTGCTTGACCAATGAAAGATTCCAAGCTATTGTATTGTTTATGATGGGAGTACCAGGTGAGGGTTGTTCTCTTTTTTCTTGTCTAAGGTTTTTCCCACTGGGTTTTCTTTAGAAAGGTTTTTTAAGGAGACAGACTCACTTGGATCTCTTTTGCTCCTATTGTGTTGTTGCTGGGTCACGGGATGTTCGCTTGATTATGTGTTCTCATCTTGTTTCATGTCTAGTTTAGTATATGTACTTTACTAGGCTTATTTTGTGTTTATGGCATGTCATAAACTCTAGTTCATCAAGTTGTGTGTACCTTGAGGTTAATGTGGTACATCAGCCACATTCCATTTGTACTTAATTGCTTTTTTGGTTAATATATTTACCGGGTAACCCTTTACCTAAATAAATTAAAACCCTAATTTTAGATTTGTATTTATAGATAAATTGCTACAACGGCGTCGCGTTTTAATCGTGACGCCGCCGTGAGAAGAATATTCTAGATCTGCTTGCAAGTCGGTGCGTGCTGACGCCGTCTTGAAAGGTTGTGATGCCGTCACTAAGTGGGTTGTGACGGTGTCGTGTATAGTTGGTGACGCAGTCGCCAGGCTCTGTGAGCACAAATCTTTAAGAGTCTTGGTGTTGGTCTTTAGTCTTGTTCGTTTCTTCCCCAAATGAGCCCAACTCACGTGTATTTCCTCCAAATGCCTTCCAAATGCTGAGTGAAAAGGAACGATTAAGTACCTATTTTGGGCATAAATGCATGATTTAGGGGGTTAAATGACCCTGAAAAAGTGTATAAAATGACACCTCATCATGTATATTAACGTATTAATTATGGGTCTTTTTAGTTAATTATTACTTGGGTAAAAACTGTGTATGATAGGTATTAATTTTTGGTACAACTCTTTTCTTTTACATCATTATGCCATTAAGTGTAGAGTGAATACATTAATTACATTAGTGGTGGCTATAAAAGATAGATGTGGATTGTATGCCACACGATTTTGTACATATGGTTGTGTGGGTAATAAAACCTTTTAATGATAGAACCCATTAAATTAAGGGGCTGTATAATGAAGTTTTTTATTTGGCGTTGAATTTAACAACTAATTTAGAGGATGTATTTGTTCATGGTTGTTGTTCATAGTTGTGGGTTTCATTTGATTTTAGGTAAATAAATGGGTGGAGTTTAATTCTTTGGAGATGAAAGGTTATGTAACATATGACTGCATTAACTTGGATACTTATTCACTGCATTCATGGCCCTATAACCCCCACTCCCTGCACTTTCGTTTTACAAAGAAGAATTAAATAATAGATGCATTAAAGGCTCATTCACTTGGATACTTCCCTAATAAATTAAGGGACTCAATCTTTTATAAGAACTAGGAATGTAGACCCGTGTAATGCACACGGGTTGTGTCCAATTGGTTTTCTCTCAAGTTGCGTATAAGGGTTGATTGCATAATGAATTTGTGAAATGCTGATTCCTTAGTTTGATAGTGTATACTTTGGGAATCGGCTGTACTAATTTGACATAAAAGATAAATTTTTATTCCAAAAAGTATTGTGCGATTATTTGAGTTTAAGGTTAACGTTTCAGCATTGTATAATAATGGGGTTAGTATAATGTTTGCTATGGTGGGGACGCAAACCTGGGCTGTGTGCATTGGTTGCACCTAGTTGGTAATCGGGTATTAAATTTTTAAAAATACAAAATGTATTTTTGATGGACTATCAATTCCGCTTTCAATTTATGTAACCATGCGCATTAGTTGTAGTTTACATACTCTTAATAATCACTTGCCCAAACTTATAACAAAACTCTAAAATTATAAATTCTATGTGTAGATCTATAAGTTCTTAAAGCCTAAAGCCTCAAGTTTGATATTTTGACTATTTAATTACAAAAGTGATTTGCATCTCTAAAGACGCCATTAATATTTTCATAATGAATTATAAATTTAATGCTTTTGTAACTCCCTAATGAATTTAATGTTTCGTAACTTCCTAATTAATTGTTATATTAATGGATATTAAATTTAGAGGACTCAAAATTTTAGGTAAAGCTAAAGCCTAAAGCCTAAGCCTAAGCCTAAGCATAAAGCATAAAGCCTAAAGCCGCCGAACATCGAACACTGTTCAAATGGACCAAAAGTTCAGGTTCCCTTTCATGAGGATCCCTAATTTCGACCAAAAGTGGATATCGAACACTGTTCGAATGGATCGAAATTTTAAGTTCCCATTCATGGGGATCCCTAATTGAAAGTTCAGGTTCCATTTCATGAGGATCCCTAATTTTGACCAAAAAAGAATGTCGAACACTATTCGAATGGACCGAAATTCTGGGTTCCCTTTCATGGGGATCACTAATTTAGTTCTCTTTCATGGGGATCCCTTGTGAGTAACCAAATATGGAAAACTAAAGAATACACCAAAATTTTAGGTTCCCTTCTTGGGGATCCCTTGATTTTGTGTATAAGAGAGAGGGAAGAGAGAATGGGATGAATAATGATGCTTATGGACCCTTTATTTGTAGTGTTAGGATTAGGGTTACATAGCTTTAA
Source organism: Tanacetum coccineum (assembly GCA_026074375.1). Lineage (NCBI taxonomy): Eukaryota > Viridiplantae > Streptophyta > Magnoliopsida > Asterales > Asteraceae > Tanacetum > Tanacetum coccineum. The sequence continues at coordinate 19,097 of BQNB010028589.1, forward strand.
GAAAAAGCTACCTAATCTTGACACAAATGGTCCATCCCTTTTCTCTCTACATGGTCGGCCCCCCTTGTGTCCAAAATACCCCAAGTTTGATATTTTGACTATTTAATTACATATGTACATTTACATATTAATTAAGGGGCTTTTTAGTTAATTATTATTTAGGTACAAACTGTGTATGTTAGGTAGTAATTTTCGATACAACTATTTTCTTTTGCATCATTATGCATTAAGTGTAGAGGGAATACATTAATTATGTTAGTGGTTATAAAAGATAGATGTGGATTCTACGCAACATGATTTTGTACATATGATTGTGTGGGTAATACAAATCTTTTAATGATACAACCCCATTAAATTAAGGGGCTGTATAATAAAGTTTTTTATTTGGCGTTGAATTTAACAATTAATTTAGGGGATGTATTTGTTCATGGTTGTGGTTTTGATTTGATTTTGGGTGAATAAATGGGTGGAGTTTAATTCTTTGGAGATGAAAGGTTATCTAACATATGACTGTATTAACTTGGATACATGAATTAGAAACTCATTCACTTGGATACTTCCCCATTAAATTAAAGGACTCAATCTTTTATAAAAATAGATAGATTATTTACATGATTATCTTCCATGACCACCGCTTAACAACACAATTATACAACATACGCATATGGTAAATTGATGTAGAATGAAAATTTTCAATAAAGTTAATACAAATTCTATACAGTTACTACAAAAACCATAAAATAATTGACAAACATTGCTATTATGCTTAAAAAAATTTGTAAATATACAGTTTTTAAAAACCAATAATTACCAAAACCCGAAAATGTAAAAAATAAATACAAGTTATGCATGCCCATCGGGTGGGCTTAGACACTATTATATACGCATCAAGTGATTAACCCTTTTCTGATGTAAACTGGTCAAACTCATTGTACAACTTGCACTCACGTTCTTGCAGTGAAAGTTCGATAATGTGAATTAGTAGCTTAATTCGATCCTAAATTTCATTAGCAACAGTATGATGGTTGAGAAGAGAATACACATGTGGTGGTAGACCCTGATGAAGAATATTAGTAGCTGGAATATCACAATCATCTTGAAGATTCTCTTTTTTAGAAATTTCTTCATAAGTCCTGGTTTTAGTGACACAATCCATTTCAATAGTTCCATAGTTAAGTGGTCCGTAGAGAACTGAGTCAAGAATCATTCGACCATGTTCCTTACCTTTTATGTAGAGTATCATATGACTCTGCCAAGAGTTGTACAGACACTTGTCGAGCATAAGAGGACGGTTATTAGCACCGGTTACAATAACATTTTTTTGCCATCGTGGTCATTTTGAAATGATTTTTGTGTGAAATGATATTAAAGATTGTTTCAGTGATTAATGAGAGTTTTTTAAAATTGGTGTTGTTTTAAGTGTTCTTGATTTGTTTTTTTGTTATTATTTAAGCGTTTGTTACTAGTTTTGAGTTTGCAAGTTGGTTTGGATCAAATGTCTCGATTATCAATCGAATTGCTAGAAGAACTGCGGGATTTACTGAGACGATTCGCTTAAAGATTCACTTAAACCGCTGGAAGAATAATACTCAAATCACTAGAAGGTCAAGTACTCAAACCTCAATTTGAATCATGTGATATTTATAGCAAGATAATAATTTATGTAACTTAAACATATTAAATTAAATATCCATATGTTAAAAGACTTTTTTAAATGCTTGATAGTAGGATTTAGGATTTAATATTAACATATGTAAAGTCTACTTTTATCAAAATAAGTTTATGACGTTGCAAATTTAATAATGTGATTTTAGTGTTTAAAAAAGTGTAAAACGCTTGCCTAAAACACAATGAATATCTAATATAACATTTATTATTTAATTAGGATATTTTTTGAGATCAAATCATAAATGTGCATCTTTGTAATCCAAAACATCAAAATCATCCTCCACACTATAAAATGAAGCATCATGTGGATGATCTTCAAATAAAGTAAGGCGCAGCATGGAAATAACTTGTTTCTTGCGATCTTAAGCAAGATCAATAAAATGTTGTTTGTATGCTTCTTTTTCATCTTCAGCTTTCCAATACTTAAGATGCTCCATTTCACCTTCATAGTACCAATCTTCAGGTGCCCATTTCTATATCATAAAAGGATTTATAAATGTAGTCGTTCAATCAAAACTTAGTTTCTTTACATACAACATCAAAAAAATGAAACAAGTAATAACTTACGTTTACATTTTTCTTAAATATTTGCATGATTATCTTCCATGACAACTGCATAACAACACAATTATACTATTTATGCATATGGTAAATTGATGTAGAATGAAAATTTTCAATAAACTTAATACAAATTCTATAAAGTTAGTTTACAAACTATAAAATATTTGACAAACATTGCTATTATGCTTAAAAAATCTTTTTATAATATATAATTTTTAAAACCCAATAATTACCAAAACCCAAAAATGTAAATAATAATTACAAGTCATGCACGCCCATTAGGCGGTCCTAGACCCTATTTTATATGCATGAAGTGTTTCACCCTTTTCTGATGTAAAGTGGTCAAACTCATTGTACAACTTGCATTCATGTTCTAGCTGTGAATGTCCGATAACTTGAATGAGTAGCTTAATTTGATCCTAAATTTCATTAGCAATAGTGTGATGGTTGAGAAGGGAAATACACCTCGTTGGTAGAACGCCGTGAAGAAACAATATTAGATAGCTCGAATAACACAATACATCTTGAAGCTTCTAGGGACACAATCCACTTCAATAGTTCCATAGTTAAGTGTTCCATGAAGAACTGAGTCAAGAAACATTCGACCACGTTCCTTACCTTTTATTTAGAGTATCATATGACTCTACCAAGAGTTGTACATACCTTGTCGAGCATAGGAGGACGGTTATTAGCACTCTGGTTGCAATAACATTTTTTGCCATCATGGTCATTTGTAAATAATTTTTGTGTGAATTGATATTAAAGATCGTTTCAGTGATTAATGAGAGTTGTGTTAAATTGGTGTTGTTTTAAGTGTTCTTGATTTGTGTTTTTGTTATTGTTTAAGTGTTTTTTACTGGTTTTGAGTTTGCAAGTTTGTTTGGATTAAATGTTTGGCTTATTAATCAAATTGCTCGAAGAACTGCAGGATTTACTGAGACAAATCGTGGAAAGATTGACTCAAACCACTAGAAGATTAATACTCAAATCACTAGAAGATTAAGTACTCAAACCTCTATTTGAATCATTTGTTATTTATAGCTAGATAATATTTTATGTAACTTAAACATATTAAATTAAATAACTATATGTGAAAAGAATTTTTTTAAATGCTTGATAGTATGATTTAAGATTTAATAGTAACATATGTAAAGTCTACTGTTATCAAAATACGTTTATTAATTTACAAACTTAATAATGTGATTTAAGTGTTATAAAAAAGTGAAAAACGCTTGCCTAAAACACAATGAGTATCTAATATAACATCTATTATTTAATTTAGTATATTTCTCGGGATCAAATCCTAAATGTGCATCTTTGTAATCAAAGACTTCAAAATCATCCTCCTCACTATAAAATGAAGCATCATGTGGATGATTTTCAAATAAAGTAAGGCGCGGCATGGAAACAAATTGTTTCTTACGATCTTTAGCAAGATCAATCAAACGTTATTTGTATGCTTTTTTTTCATCTTTAGCTTTCCAATAGTTAAGATGCTCCATTTCACCTTCATAGTACCACTCATCAGGTGCCTATTTCTATACCATAAAAGGAATCATAAATGTTGTCGTTCAATAATATTTGATCAAGACTTAGTTTCTTTACATACAACACCAAAAAAATGATCAAGTAATAACTTACATTTACATTTTTTTAATTATTTGCATGCTTATCTTCCATAACCACTGCATAACAACACAATTATACTACTTATGCATATGGTAAATTGATGTAGAATGAAAATTTTCAATAAAGGTAATACAAATTCTATAGAGTTACTTCAAAGACCATAAATAATTGACAAACATTTCTATTATGCTTAAAAAATCTTTGTATAATATACAATTTTTAAAAACTAATAATTACCAAAACCCGAAAATGAAGTGATTCACCCTTTTCTGATGTAAACTGGTCAAACTTATTGTACAACTTGCACTCATGTTCTTGCAGTGAAAGTTTGATAACTTGAATGAGTAGCTTAATTCGATCCCAAAGTTCTTTAGCAACCGTGTGATGGTTGACAAGAGAATATACATCCGATGGCAAAGCCTGAAGAACAATATTAGTAGCTCGAATATCACAATCATCTTGAAGCTTCTCTTTGTTAGAAAGTTCTTCATATGGCTTAGTTCTAGTGACACCATCCATTTTAATAGTACCATAGTTAAGTGGTCCGTGGAGAACTAAGTCAAGAATCATTCGACCATGTTCCTAACCTTTTATGTAGAGTATCATATGACTCTACCATGAGTTGTACATACACTTGTCGAGCATAGGAGGACGGTTATTAGCACCGGTTGCAATTACATTTTTTGCCATCATGGTCATCTGGAAATGATTTTTGTGTGAAATGATATTAAACATCGTTTGAGTGATTAATGAGAGTTTTGTTAAATTGGTGTTGTTTTAAGTGTTCTTGATTTGTGTTTTTGTTATTGTTTAAGTGTTTGTTACTGGTTTTGAGTTTGCAAGTTGGATTGGATCAAATTTCTAGATTATCAATCAAATTGCTCGAAGAACTGCGGGATTTACTGAGACAAATCGCTGAAAGATTGGCTCGAACCGCTAGAAGATTAATACTCAAATCACTCGAAGATCAGGTACTCAAACCTCTATTTGAATCATGTGTTATTTATAGTTAGATAATATTTTATGTAACTTAAACATATTAAATTAAACAACTATATGTGAAAAGACTTTTTTAAATGCTTGATAGTAGGATTCAGGATTTAATAGTAACATATGTAAAGTCTAGTGTTATCAAAATAAGTTTATGACGTTACAAACTTAATAATGTGATTTAAGTGTTTAAAAAAGTTAAAAACGCTTGCCGAAAAGAAAATCAGTATCTAATATAACATCTATTATTTAATTTAGGATATTTTTCTGGATCAAATCCTAAATGTGCATCTTTGTAGTCCAAAACTTTAGAATCATCCTCCTCACTATAAAATGAAGCATCACGTGGATGATCTTCAAATAAATTAAGGCGCGACATGGAAACAAATTGTTTCTTGCGATCTTTAGCAAGAGCAATTAAACTCTGTTTGTATGCTTCTTTCACATCTTCAGCTTTCCAATACTTAAGATGCTCCATTTCACCTTTATAGGTACATTCATCAGGTGCCTATTTCTATATCATAAAAGGAATCATAAATGTAGTCGTTCAACAATGTTTGATCAACACTTAGTTTCTTTACATACAACACCAAAAAAACGAAACAAGTAATAACTTACATTTACTTTTTTCTTAGTTATTTGCATGATTATCATCCACGACCACTGCATAACTACACAATTATACTACCTATGCATATGGTAAACTGATGTCGAATGAAAATTTTCAATAAATTTAATACAAATTCTATACAGTTACTTCAAAAACCATAAAATAATTAACAAACATTGCTATTTTGCTTAAAAAATCTATCCTTATAAAAGATTCAGCCCCTAAATTTATTGGGGTTGTATCTTTAAATGCTTCAACTCATTACGTGACTTCCATTCTGCAGTATCATTGATTCAGCCTTTCCATCATCCCAACATGAGTTATAAGAAAATTAAAAGCCTCCCAAAGATTTAATTTTTAGGCTTTATTTTAGTTTGATCTATTAGGTTGTGGTGAATCTGATTTAGGGTTTTTTGAATGCATTTTGAGTATTGAATTGGGTTTTTATTTTTATCTTGGCAGGTTTGGTTACGCAAGCATTGTTGCTGCTACTAATCCCAAGTTCATTAGGTCAAACAAAACTCGGAATCTTTGTTGTGTTTTATTTATGGGTTCTTATTTAGGTGTTGTTATTTTTTTAATATTGGGAGTGTCGTGGACTTATTGTGACTGAGAAGTTATATTCATGTATGTCTGCTTATGGGCTTATTGCATTTTCAAAATATTGATAAATACTTTCTAATGGTATACAGGTTTGTGAGGAATTAAACATTTTAAAAGCAGGTGCGAGCCCATCTGATGTCGGTGCTGCAGCAACCGCATATTGAAATAAACGTAATAGCAGCTACATGTCAATGAAATATGGATGCTGGAGTAGTTCACACACAAGTCAGTATATTTGTCATATACAAAATTTGATCGTTCTTGGAAAAAGTATTTTAGTTCTCTACTATGTGTCAAACGGGTTTCGCCTTTATCACTGTTATTGCCTACTTGGTAATGTAGGTCACAATGGATCGAAATTGTTGACAAAGACCAGCAATGACCAATATTGTTGCTAACTAATGTTGGATTGCATTTCGTAATGCATTCGTATGCTTAAATTTTAGGTTCTGATCATAAAGAGGCCTCAAGGAGTCTACAAAGGATGGGACTCAAAGATACCTAATCTATTAGGCTCCCCGTAAGTTACTTAACTAATTTCGTACATAGTTTTAGAGGTGGAAAATCAGGTGGTTAAGTTAGCTAACATGTCAAATGGGTAATTTGTATACAGGTTGTGATCACGCCCACTTCTGTTAATAGTGCTCACACGCCTTCCAAAGGTGGTCGTGATTCACGGGTGAGTCGTGAATCTACAACTGGCATTGGCTATTCAGACAAGCAGCCAAGTCGCTCATCCCGACATCGGACTGCAAACATATGGGAGTTGCAATTACAGCTATGAAAGGACACGTTAAATGGGTAATTTGTATACGGATTGTGTCGGTTAAAGCATCATTAACATTAACCTTATGCAAGGATAAAACTGGCATATTAGATTTTCACTATCTAAGCGACTACAATACTAAAATTATTTAATTACATTTTCCCTAACCCACGTCCGCCAAGAAATTGCGAGTGGTTGATATTCCATCTTCCACTTGCCACTATTTATAAGTACATGGTTTTTTTGGCCATATTTCTTTTAGTTACAAATTTCTATATGCAGTTTCTTATGTGTTTATATATTAAGTAGGTGGGCAGTGACAAATGTCGTCAACTTTTTTCAATGATGTCGATGAATCCTCCATGACCACATGTCCTTCACGTGCCTCATGGCTGCCTTAACAGTTTGCCTTTGCAGCAAACACTTTCAGGTAATTAATAATATGTTTTGATATTGTTCCTGGATACAGGCCTCATTATTGTATAGTCTCATATGTATTTATGTTTTTGATAGGTTTTCAGTGGGGCCTCACACCCACTTCTGTTAATAGTGCTCACACGCCCGTCCAAAGGTGGTCGTGATTCACGGGTGAGTCGTGAATCTACAACTGGAATTGGCTGTTTAGACAAGCAGCCAAGTCGTTCGTCTCGACATCGGATTACAAACATATGGGAGTTGCAATTATAGCTGTCAGCATCGTAGGGCTCTCTTTTGGTATGAAAGGTTAGTATATCTCCATGCTTTCATTTGCATACATCAGTGCAGCCACATCCAAAGCCAATAAAGGCAGACTAAACCTTCTACCAAACACCCGAATAAAAATCATTATTCTGCTAAACACATACTGATACCAACACGAACCAATAACACAGCAGCCCAGACACACATAACGCTTGAAATGGACCATCTCATTGTATACAAAAATGTACCAGGCCCTCAAAAAATACCAACACGAACCAATAACACAGCAGACCCACATAACGCTTAAAATTGTTGTTAACTAATGTGATTTTCTAGATTTATGAGATTAGACATAGGAAACATAAATGGGTAAACTGATGAACCATTTTGGTTAATAGTCACAATGGTGTAATATTGTTTGTTGTGTTTTTTCTAATGGGCATCAATGGTAATTATCCATTAACTTTGCTTTTCATTTTTCCATTTGGTCGTTGTATCTGTTTTACAAAATTCATGTTTATTGATTTGAGCCACTATATTTGCATACGGTCAAATGAGTAGTGGCAAGCACACATTGAATGTAAGTTAGAAGAGATAAATACATTTGCATTTCTCATTATGCAAAAAGTTATTAGACTCTTATTTGTGCATTGTTACACACTCCATAAAGAGATTTAAAAGAGAGTAAGCGGGTAAAATGAGCTTCAAACACCTTATAAAACGTGAAAGTTAGATTCCATCGGTCTTTAAACCGTTTTGGGTGTACAGGGTGTTCTAAAGCTTGACGTTTGGATTGGCCACATGTGTTAATTATTGTTTCCTAGGGTGTTTGGGACTGCTTTGTGATAACAGATTTAAGTGGTACATATACTCCTAAAACTAGAATCACAATAGTTCTGGACCGTATAAAAGTCAACAAAGGTATGAATTCTCATGTCGGGACATGTTCTAATGACGCTAATGTATGAATTTGCAGAAGTGTGGTTGTTGGCACCCGTAAGGAAGTTACTATGTAACAATATAATTTCACGATGCCTTTTCCCTTATACCGGTAAAGTTTATTCAAAAAATGGTATCCGTCCTTCTAGCCGAAACTAGGACGAAAAAAAGCTGTGGAAACTATAGATGGTAAACCAATCACGTTTAGTGGTGTTTGTTTCATAACATTTTTACAATTGCTGCTCCTGTAAGTGACGATTGTTCATGACAAGAATGTTATCAGTCTTTAAGTACGAATTTTGCCTTGGTGATCCACGTTGAGAATCAAGGTATTGATTTCTTTCAACTTTATCTGCTTATAGTTTCAAAAAACTCATAGAATTTCTCTATGTGTTCCATTTTTTCCGAACTGTGCGTCGGAATTAATCGCCATCAAAATGTTCAGACCTTTGACATGATATATGGAGACGTGTAGTAATATAAAATGCACACAGAGATGTTGTGGGGACAAACACAGGAAGGCAAAGCTTGGGCACTCAAACTACAGATCAAACGTACTGCACCTACGCAGGTGAAAATTCATTTTGTGAGCCCACTATGTTAGTTGTTTGTTTCTTACCAATTTTTGATGACATGTCACTAGGTAGTGAGCAAACTCATCCCACTCATGTAGGTTTGCAACAAAAAGGTTTAGTTGATTGTAACATAGTCAGCAATGCAATTTCACATCAGTATACCGAGATAAGCAGTTAGATGTCTTTTTCAGATTTATTTACTCTTTGATGTTTTCAACCTCTTATAAATTTGCTCTTCAGGGTCTATTCCTAATGTTTGCCATTTTTGGGTTCGCAGATCCTGGACAACACTTGGGATACAAAGATCAGTCAATATTGCTAAGGCGTGACAACATTTGAGATGATGCAGAAAACCGTGTCAAAACAAAACTTTCACACATAAGTGCTACAGGCAGCAACACGATGGCCCAAGGCCCAAGCAAGGCCGCAACAGGAATACGTATGTTGTGCTGATGAAGGTGAGATGGGCTTCTCCCAAACTGCACATTAACTGTTAGTGTAGAATAAATTGTTCGTTCTATAGAATTTTGTTTGTTTTTCTTTATTGTCAAAAATATCAGTCACCTATGAACCATCCTCATTCAACAACAGTGGTCGAGAAAGACCACTTTAGTTCCCTCTCACCTACATAATTACCGTATTAAAATCTTAGTTTTTAGATGACTAATGTACCAAATGTATCTTTAGGTTGCATATGGTTTTCACTGCATCTACAAAAACTAACTTCTCGGAAATCATTGGGATGACGGTCGAGGAAATAGGAAAGAAGATAAAGAAGGATAGGTCAAGGGCTACGGTTCAGGTATTTAGGCTTCGCCGGATCATTTTTTACCAAGTTTGTATTATTATTATACGTCCTCAAACATTTATATTTTAATTCCTGATATCAACCAAAAGCTATGCTCATAGCTTCCCTTTCCTCTGTGAACCTGAGGTAATTTTTCTATTTGTTGTAGTTGTATGACCAAAAAGAAAACCTATTAGCACATAAAAGTTAAAATGTTTTCACGAATCACTTAGGAGTCCAACTACTTTTCGTATAGGTTCGTGGTGTCCAACTACTTTTCATAGAGACTTTGTTCTCTGTCATAGTCATAAGCCATCAATCTGTTTTTTTGTTTTCACTTTAAAATAGTTTTGGAGGTGTTGAGACATACATGTAAACGGAATGTAATGATCATGTTTTTGTATGAGGGTGGCCTTGAGGCGGTCTATGGGGAAATGATAGGAAATCTAGTGATTTTTACTTATAAAGTAACTAAGTACAAAAAAATCCAAAGGGTTGCGAAATAAGCTATCCAAAACAAGCCCTTTTAGCATTCTGAGTGATTAGTTTGTAAATTACCAAGATACTTCGGTAAGCATATAAAAGATTGATTTAACACTAATTTTGATATCTTACACTTCCTAAGATTACGCGATTAGCTTCTTGATATTAAAAATGAAAGAGATAAGTATTTGCTCGGGCTGAAGAACTGCAGAATCATAAGGCCGAGCAAAAATTCATGCAAAGATATATAATGCCAGAACTTCATTGTCATTATTTAGGATATCATTTGACAACATCTCAACAAATGGCTATATTTTGATCGACTCTTAAATGCCAAAGCTGATGTTGAGGAATTCAGAGTAAAGCTATCAACTCTGGAAGTCAATAATTCACGATGCATAATGTAAGCTCTTTGTTCTTGATATCCATGAGTGCAATTATGTTTAAAACCATGTCGCACTTATATGAATCATTGGATCTTTAAAAGATCATATATAAGGTATTTAGATGTGATAACTTACAGATATTTGAAGTATGTAGATGAAGGAAAATTCCTACAAGTGAAGACTTAAATGAGGATACAACACGGTGAAAGTAATTGTGAGCCTGACGATGAATATATGATTGCAATCTAGATGGATGTAAGTATGCGATCCTTAACCACCAACAATTACAGGTTTAGATATTGCATAACACAAAAATAAGGTACCAAATTCTTTAATACTTTCTTTCAAGGTTAACAATTTCACAGCTTATAAATATATAGGAATTGAATTTATTTAACTAGGATTTTGTCATAAATTAGGGGGTTTTGTTAACTTCAATTTTTTTTAATTTAAGTGGTTTCTATATACGTTGGGATTTTTTTCTCTGAGTGTCTTGCTAATTCAATGTATAAGTATGTGTGAAATGTATAAAGTTAAGAATTTAATGTATAAATATTGGTTGAATTAATAAGGCTATTTATTTTTATAGATTGAAGGTTATGATGCCAAATACGACGTAGATTGGAGGTGTTTATAAGCTCATATGTGTATTGTTTAAACCCCAAATTGTTATAGCTATTTTGGGTATTTTTTGTTCGCTTTGAGATCGAAACAAAAGATCAAGACAAAATATTCCTAAAACTATGTATATAACATTTGATATTTAAATAGTTCAAATCCTATCTAAATGGGTCAACTATATACATACTGTAACACCCCCAAATTGGGTCGCAGTGGAATGATGTGTATCCGGGAGCATTACATTACATATCAATAGCACAAGATATGAGAACGACCTCGAAAAGAGTCGTTTAAAATACGATACATTGGATTTATTAAAATCGTTTGATACAAAGCACGAAGGCTTAAATAGTTCAACATTTGAAATAAAGATTCTAGATTATGACAATCGTCTTGAAATATAATGACTCCAAATCTTTATGTATGACACCCAAAAGACTATCCCAATGTATCCTGTGCACCTCGTGCATCATTGACCTGAGAAAAACATGCTTAAAATGTCAACATAAAGTTAGTGAATTCATAGGTTTATGTAAATGAAATGTAGGACCGTAAGATTTTCAAGTGTATGATAATGCAATATATGCAAATATCACAAATGTGATTACGTTTCCCTAAGCTCATGACACCAAAGCTCGACATGTATGATTGCAATATAATCATTGCCACAGTGCCCGTGATGATGTTCTAACCCGCAACATCTGAATTTGACATGGTATACATCCGTTAGTTCACTCTGTGACACGAGTGAGAGCTACTCACCCGGATGGGGATGTCATCCCCAATAGATCTATTTATAACATTCGCGCTCACACAAAGTAATTGACAATTCATGATAATGGGCTCAAAGGGTTATCGTAACTTAGGCAAACACGTAATCATGATAAAATGTATACTTACGTCCAATTTGTAAAACAAAGCATGTTTCTCACCCCAAAAGATATAAAACATTTATCCAAAACGAGTAAAAGTGGGGCTATAAACTCACATTGAGTATTGATAATGTAGAAGCAAAGTAGTGGCACGAAAAATGATGCAAAAGACTTTATCCGCAACCTATGAATAAATAATACATTTTCACTAAACGGAAAATAATAAAAATTAAATACTTGCATATCTTGTCATAAGTGTGTGCTTCTTGATCTTCATTTTTATAAAATGTGATATTGAAAAACAATTCCTTGTTTTAAAATGGTCAACTTTATCGGGTCAACATGGTCAAACCTCAAGTAGATAATTTATAACTTCCGGTATTTAAGAAACTAGGTTGTACATACTTTAAATTATTAGTCCGGGTCAGTCCTTGGTTTGCTCTCTAAGTACGTTAATTAATTTGATGACACGTTGACGTTTACTTTTTGAGTTAAACTTATATTTTACTAAGTTTTAACATGTGTCGACTTAGAGTTTTGAAATTAATTTACGGGTTCGTTAGTTGACGATATAGAAAACTAAATACATATTTGAAATCTTGGCTGGGTTGTCTACAATATCCGTTAAGTAAGTTTCGTCTAAAAACATCATTTAAGTTGTTAAAAATAGTGCTAAACATGTGCGGTCGCAACATTGTTTCCCAGACTTAGAATATAATTGAGTTATTTCGCCTGTTAGTGTTTTCATGTCCAGACTTTGGAATCAGTTTGTAGATTCGTTACTTAACGTTAAAACAAACTAAAAGAACTTTTGAAAACTAGGCTAGGTCTTTTACAACTTTCCTTTTATAAGTTTTGGGGGCGGAGGTCGTTAAGAGGGTCGAAATTAAGGCTAAAGTAGAGGGTGTCGAGTAGTATTAACTACGTGCCAACAGTTTTAACTGTGGGCAGCAGTACTAACTTTGGGTTCAAGTTGCGAGCTCGTTTCTCAACCATTTCTCCTGGTTCGAGTTGCTAAATACAACATGGCATGTCCTCTATAAAATGCCCCCACTTCCTCTCACTACGCCCTAGTCTAAGTAGGCCAAAACGGGGCTTAAAGTCGACCCATCATGGCTGCGTTACAAAAGTGGTGAGATCTGGCAGTTTTTATTTAGTTTCAATATGTCCTATCTTATTCGCTACTCAATCATTTTCAGCGAGTCGAGTTGCTACTTAGACTACAATAGGTCAACTACAATGCGAGATTAAGTTTTTGATTTATGAGGTTCGTTTACTAGTCGCACTAGATCCCCAAAGTCACCCATTAGTAATGTGTTAATAACAAGTGGGTTGTGAACATATTATTCCCTACTTTGACTAGTAGGTTCCTGATAGACCATTAGGCGTGAAGTGTGCTTGTCCCGGGGTACTTAAATGGTGTGTTTCGAAAGCTTAACCAAAGTGATCACACCCAAAACTATGGCACGGCTTGTATCCTTTCCGCAAATCAGAGAGTATGCAAGATTTTAAAAACCGATTGTTATGTTAACTTTTCTACATGTGTTTTTCTCAAGCACAACACTACAAACATGATTGCATAAAAGTAATGAAAGTATTAAGGAGGTGAGACTCACAAAAACTTGGAAAGGAAGACTGTATGCAAGCTTAAACCCATGAAACCCTAGTTTTAAACCCTAACGCAACCCTAACCTCGTGTGATCTTTGCGTGACCTCACACCAACAGCCCCCTTGAATCCTTGTTTTTCCCTTCTACGAACCAACAAGAAAAACCCCAGAATGTTGAGTGGGTTTAGGGTTTAATGGAGATGGCAATGAGATGGAGATTGTATGGGTGTGTGTGTCGAATTAACTGAGCAGAGACAGGAGATGTATATGGATGCTGTGATTTTTTTGAAGAGTTGTGTGAACTTGTGATACTCTCAACTTGTCCCAAGCCTTCTTATAGCACAAAGAATTTGCATGTCTCAGGACCCCTTTTGAAGTCACGATCCTTTGTAAGCTCACATAAGGCAAGGAATATTTGGGATTCACACAAAGTCAAGGTATAGTGGATTAAAGTGCACTACTATAGAAACATGGAATAGCAGCTTGAATATCACGGGTGTATGTTGGTTTGGAAAAGAAAAGAAAGAGAGGTTTGGGCTTTTAACTGTTGGGTTTTTAAGGGATAAAGGAGTCATGACTTTTGTGAATATTTTCTAAATTTTGGAACAAGAAGAAAAAAGAACGTGTATGGTAACAAAACAAAAGTCAGTTGACAATTGCTACTTTATAGGGATTTTTATTTTGTAATCTTTATCTAGCTTTGCATGTATGTTTGTTCTCATATGTGAAAGCCAATGCTAATTAAATGCCCAACTATACTAATTAAATTAAGGTCAAAACGAAGTAGTATGGGAATTTAGAAATGACGAGAGTACGGAGTCGTGGAAATACCTGTAAAATACGGGGTGTTATACATACTTTGTGCATGGCCCTCTTTAGGTTTTAACTATAACTTGAAACACTCCAAACTCAACTATATACTATTAAATTGTGTACACAGTCGAGTAATGTGCAGGTGATATTTGGATTCCACAAATTCATTATAGGTAACAGTAGAAAAGAGCTCGACTAATCAATTCAACTCACTTATCATATCAAACTAGAGCCCACCTATGCCATGTTTGACTAAATAAAGACTCGGACTATAGTAAACAATGAGTCTTTAGGACTGGGTTCATTAATCATTCTAATTTTAAAAGAGTTCAGTGCCAAAAGTTATAATTTTGATTACAACAGCAACTTAGTGTGCAGAACCAACCCTTATCTACAGCAGCATGGACCTCTAAAGGACGGTAATGCAGGATCATGTTCCACCGTTATGAACATAATCATTAGAGGCGATATGTAAATGCGGTAGGATAATCATTGACAAATAAAGTTGTTCATTAGAGGCTATATGTAAACTCAACCTTTATTTGTTGAATATTTGTTCTAAGGCATGCATCCAATATCCCCGTCTAGCGCAAAGAATTCGGCTATCTGACAGGTAGAACAACTTTCTTAGCTAGATAAATAGCCTAACTAAGTTTGTGATAGTTGTAACTATGAGAAATATGTCTAAAGCATATAACTGTGAAGACCAGTTGACAAAAGTTACGAGCTCACAAGCTAAATGGGGTGAATCTCCCTCAACTCAAACAATGATTTCGTTAACAACCTAAGCACATGATGGTTATATTTACGAAAACAAACGTTAAGGAAAAAAATCTATAAAGAGTCCTATGGTTTGAGCTTACAGTAAACAGTCAAATAATACATTATGTAGTTTTAAAAATACATACATAATTAGCAATAACATGTATCTAATACACAAGATACAATTTACCAAAGCCAACTAAGCTATCGATACCCAAACGACCGCTTCATACAATGAGCACCCCTTCACATCAATCTTAAATACCGGCATATTGTTACCTTGGCAATAACCCATCATACCAAGGCATCAACATTTCCAAAATCATTAAGCAAGTATCCATATATGTGCATCATGCGAAAAGCAAGCTGATACAACACATATGCATTGCATAAGTCTGCATGCCTCGTCTTTATATAATATACAATTTTTAAAAACCAATAATTACTAAAACCCAAAAATGTAAATAATAATTACAAGTCATGCACGCCCATCGGGCGGGCTTAGACACTATTATATATGCATGAAGTGATTCACCCTTTTCTGATGTAAATTGGACAAACTCATTGTACAACTTGCACTCACGCTGTTGCAGTGAAAGTTCGATAACTTGAATGAGTAGCTTAATTCAATCCTAAATTTCGTTAGCAACAATTTGTTGGTTGACAAGAGAATACACATCCGGTGGTAGACCCTGAAGAACAATATTAGTAGCTCGAATATCACAATCATCTTGAAGCTTCTCATTGTCAGAAAGTTCTTCATAAGTTTTAGTTCTAGTGACACCATCTACTTCAATAGTTCCATAGTTAAGTGGTCCGTGGAGAACTGAGTCAAGAATCATTCGACCATGTTCCTTACCTTTTATGTAGAGTATCATATGACTCTTTCAAGAATTGTACATATCCTTGTCGAGCATAGGAGGACGGTTATCAGCACCGGTTGCAATAACATTTTTTGCCATCGTGGTCATTTTGAAATGATTTTTGTGTTAAATGATATTAAAGATTGTTTCAACGATTAATGAGAGTTGTGTTAAATTGGTGTTGTTTTAAGTGTTCTTGATTTGTGTTTTTGTTATTGTTTAAATGTTTGTTACTGGTTTTGAGTTTGCAAGTTGGTTTGGATCAAATGTCTGGATTATCAATCAAATTTTTGGAAGAACTGCAGAATTTACTAAGACAAATCGCTCAAAAAGATCAAATCAAACCACTAGAAGATTAATACTCAAATCAATGGAAGATCAAGTACTCAAACCTCGAATTAATAATAACATATGTTTACAAACTTAATAATGTGATTTAAGTGTTTAAAAAAAGTGAAAAACGCTTGCCAAAAACACAATGAGTAACTAATATAACATCTATTATTTAATTTAGGATATTTTTCGGGATCAAATCCTAAATATGCATCTTTGTAATCCAAAACATCAAAATCATCCTCCTCACTATAAAATGAAGCATCATGTGGATGATTTTCAAATAAAGTAAGGCGCGGCAAGGAAACAAATTATTTCTAGCGATCTTTAGCAAGATCAATCAAACGTTGTTTGTATGCTTTTTTTCATCATCAGCTTTCCAATACTTAAGATGCTCCATTTCACCTTCATAGTACCACTCATCAGGTGCCCATTTCTATATCATAAAAGGAATCATAAATGTATCCGTTCAATAATATTTGATCAAGACTTAGTTTCTTTACTTACAACACCTAAAAAATAATCAAGTAATAACTTACGTTTACATTTTTTTTAATTATTTGCATGCTTATCTTCCATGACCACTGCATAACAACACAATTATACTACTTATGCATATGGTAAATTGATGTAGAATGAAAATTTTCAAGTAATACAAATTCTAAAGAGTTACTTCAAAGACCATAAAATAATTGACAAACATTGCTATTATGCTTAAAAAATCTTTGTATAATATACAATTTTTAAAAACTAATAGTTACCAAAACCCGAAAATGTAAATAATAATTACAAGTCATCTACGTCCATCGGGCGGGCTTAGACACTATTTTATACGCATGAAGTGATTCACCCTTTTCTGATGTAAACTGGTCAAACTCATTGTACAACTTGCACTCATGTTCTTGCAATGAAAGTTTGATAACTTGAATGAGTAGCTTAATTCGATCCTAAATTTCTTTAACATTCGTGTGATGGTTGACAAGGGAATACACATCCGATGGTAGACCCTGAAGAACAATATTAGTAGCTCGAATATCACAATCATCTTGAAGCTTTCTAGTGACACCATCCATTTTAATAGTTCCATAGTTAAGTGGTCCGTGGAGAACCGAGTCAAGAATCATTCGACCATGTTCCTAACCTTTTATGTAGAGTATCATATGACTCTGCCAAGAGTTGTACATACAATTGTCGAGCATAGGAGGACGGTTATTAGCACCGGTTGCAATTACATTTTTTGCCATCGTGGTCATTTTGAAATGATTTTTGTGTGAAATGATATTAAACATCGTTTCAGTGATTAATGAGAGTTGTGTTAAATTGGTGTGGTTTTAAGTGTTCTTGATTTGTGTTTTTGTTATTGTTTAAGTGTTTGTTACTGGTTTTGAGTTTGCAAGTTGGTATGGATCAAATATCTGGATTA
This sequence comes from Tanacetum coccineum, assembly GCA_026074375.1. Lineage (NCBI taxonomy): Eukaryota > Viridiplantae > Streptophyta > Magnoliopsida > Asterales > Asteraceae > Tanacetum > Tanacetum coccineum. The sequence continues at coordinate 37,070 of BQNB010028589.1, forward strand.
TCAATCAAATTGCTGGAAGAACTGTGTGATTTACTAAGACAAATCGCTGAAAGATTGACTCGAACAGCTGGAAGATTAATACTCAAATCACTCGAAGATCAGGTACTCAAACCTCTATTTGAATCATGTGTAATTTATAGTTAGATAATATTTTATGTAACTTAAACATATTAAATTAAATAACTATATGTGAAAAGACTTTTTTAAATGCTTGATAGTAGGATTTAGGATTAAATAGTAAGATATGTAAAGTCTAGTGTTGTCAAAATAAGTTTATAACGTTACAAACTTAATAATGTGATTTAAGAGTTTAAAAAAAGTGAAAAACGCTTGCCTAAAAGACAATGAGTATCTAATATATCATCTATTATTTAATTTAGGATATTTTTCGGGATCAAATCCTAAATGTGCATCTTTGTAGTCCAAAACATCATAATCATCCTCCTCATTATAAAATGAAGCATCATGTGGATGATCTTCAAATAAAGTATGGCACGGCATGGAAACAAATTGTTTCTTGCGATCTTTAGCAAGATCAATCAAACATTGTTTTTATGCTTCTTTCTTATCTTCAGGTTTCCAATACTTAAGATGCTCCATTTCACCTTCATAGGTACATTCATCAGGTGCCTATTTCTATATCATAAAAGGAATCATAAATGTATTCGTTCAATAATGTTTGATCAACACTTAGTTTCTTTACATACAACACCAAAAAAATGAAACAAGTAATAACTTACATTTACATTTTTCTTAGTTATTTGCATGATTATCTTCCATGACCACCGCATAACTACACAATTATACTACCTATGCATATGGTAAACTGATGTAGAATGATTATTTTCAATAAAGTTAATACAAATTCTATAGAAATACTTTAGAAACCATAAATTAATTGACAAACATTGATATTATGCTTAAAAAATCTTTGTATAATATACAATTTTTAAAAACCAATAATTACCAAAACCCAAAAATGAAGTGATTCACCCTTTTCTGATGTAAACTGGTCAAACTCATTGTACAACTTGCACTCATGTTCTTGCAGTGAAAGTTTGATAACTTGATTGAGTAGCTTAATTCGATCCCAAATTTCTTTAGCAACTGTGTGATGGTTGACAAGAGAATACACATCCGATGGTAGACCCTAAAGAACAATATTAGTAGCTCGAATATCACAATCATCTTGAAGCTTCTCTTTGTTATAAAGTTCTTCATATGGCTTAGTTCTAGTGACACCATCCACTTTAATAGTTCCATAGTTAAGTGGTCCGTGGAGAACCGAGTCAAGAATCATTCGACCATGTTCCTAACCTTTTATGTAGAGTATCATATGACTCTACCAAGAGTTGTACATACACTTGTCTAGCATAAGAGGACGGTTATTAGCACCGGTTGCAATTAAATTTTTTGCCATTGTGGTCATTTTGAAATGATTTTTGTGTGAAATGATATTAATCATCGTTTCAGTGATTAATGAGAGTTGTGTTAAATATGTGTGGCTTTAAGTGTTCTTGATTTGTGTTTTTGTTATTGTTTAAGTGTTTTTTACTGGTTTTGAGTTTTCAAGTTGGTATGGATCAAATATCTGGATTATCAATCAAATTGCTGGAAGAACTGTGTGATTTACTGAGACAAATCGCTGAAAGATAGACTCAAACCACTGGAAGATTAATACTCAAATCACTCGAAGATCAGGTACTCAAACCTCTATTTGAATCATGTGTAATTTATAGTTAGATAATATTTTATGTAACTTAAACATATTAAATTAAATAACTATATGTGAAAAGACTTTTTTAAATGCTTGATAGTAGGATTTAGGATTTAATAGTAAGATATGTAAAGTCTAGTGTTATCAAAATAAGTTTATAACGTTACAAACTTAATAATGTGATTTAAGAGTTTAAAAAAAGTGAAAAACGCTTGCCTAAAAGACAATGAGTATCTAATATAACATCTATTATTTAATTTAGGATATTTTTCGGGATCAAATCCTAAATGTGCATCTTTGTAGTCCAAAACATCAGAATCATCCTCCTCATTATAAAATGAAGCATCATGTGGATGATCTTCAAATAAAGTAAGGCGCGGCATGGAAACAAATTGTTTCTTGCGATCTTTAGCAAGATCAATCAAACATTGTTTGTATGCTTCTTTCTCATCTTCAGCTTTCAAATACTTAAGATGCTCCATTTCACCTTCATAGGTACATTCATCAGGTGCCTATTTCTATATCATAAAAGGAATCATAAATGTAGTTGTTCAATAATGTTTGATCAACACTTAGTTTCTTTACATACAACACCAAAAAAATGAAACAAGTAATAACTTACGTTTACATTTTTCTTAGTTATTTGCATGATTATCTTCCATGACCACCGCATAACTACATAATTATACTACCTATGCATATGGTAAACTGATGTAGAATGAAAATTTTCAATAAAGTTAATACAAATTCTATACAGATACTTTAAAAACCATAAAATAATTGACAAACATTGATATTATGCTTAAAAAATCTTTGTATAATATACAATTTTTAAAAACCAATAATTACCAAAACCGAAAAATGTAAATAATAATTACAAGTCATCCACGTCCATCGGGCGGGCTTAGACACTATTTTATACGCATGAAGTGATTCACCCTTTTCTGATGTAAACTGGTCAAACTCATTGTACAACTTGCACTCATGTTCTTGCAGTGAAAGTTTGATAACTTGAATGAGTAGCTTAATTCGATCCCAAATTTCTTTAGCAACCGTGTGATGGTTGACAAGAGAATACACATCCGATGGTAGACCCTGAAGAACAATATTAGTAGCTCGAATATCACAATCATCTTGAAGCTTCTCTTTGTTAGAAAGTTCTTCATATGGCTTAGTTCTAGTGACACCATCCACTTTAATAGTTCCATAGTTAAGTGGTCCGTGGAGAACCGAGTCAAGAATCATTCGACCATGTTCCTAACCTTTTATGTAGAGTATCATATGACTCTGCCAAGAGTTGTACATACACTTGTCGAGCATAGGAGGACGGTTATTAGCACCGGTTGCAATTACATTTTTTGCCATCGTGGTCATTTTGAAATGATTTTTGTGTGAAATGATATTAAACATCGTTTCAGTGATTAATGAGAGTTGTGTTAAATTGGTGTGGTTTTAAGTGTTCTTGATTTGTGTTTTTGTTATTGTTTAAGTGTTTGTTACTGGTTTTGAGTTTTCAAGTTGGTATGGATCAAATATCTAGATTATCAATCAAATTGCTGGAAGAACTGTGTGATTTACTGAGACAAATCGCTGAAAGATTGACTCGAACCGCTGGAAGATTAATACTCAAATCACTCAAAGATCAGGTACTCAAACCTCTATTTAATAATAACATATGTTTACAAACTTAATAATCTGATTTAAGAGTTTAAAAAAAGTGAAAAACGCTTGCCTAAAAGACAATGAGTATCTAATATAACATCTATTATTTAATTTAGGATATTTTTCGGGATCAAATCCTAAATGTGCATCTTTGTAGTCCAAAACATCATAATCATCCTCCTCATTATAAAATGAAGCATCATGCGGATGATCTTCAAATAAAGTAAGGCGCGGCATGGAAACAAATTGTTTCTTGCGATCTTTAGCAAGATCAATCAAACATTGTTTGTATGCTTCTTTCTCATCTTCAGCTTTCAAATACTTAAGATGCTCCATTTCACCTTCATAGGTACATTCATTAGGTGCCTATTTCTATATCATAAAAGGAATCATAAATGTAGTTGTTCAATAATGTTTGATCAACACTTAGTTCCTATACATACAACACCAAAAAAATGAAACAAGTAATAACTTACGTTTACATTTTTCTTAGTTATTTGCATGATTATCTTCCATGACCACCGCATAACTACACAATTATACTACCTATGCATATGGTAAACTGATGTAGAATGAAAATTTTCAATAAAGTTCATACAAATTCTTTACATATACTTTAAAAACCATAAAATAATTGACAAACATTGATATTATGCTTAAAAACTCTTTGTATAATATACAATTTTTAAAAATCAATAATTACCAAAACCCAAAAATGTAAATAATAATTACAAGTCATGCACGCCCATCGGGCAAATTGTTTACATGACATTTTGTAACTTGTAAAGGTTACAAAACTTCAATACTCCACATTAAATAAGAGAATTGATGAAATTTAATTTTCGTTCTTAGAATACTTGTCCAAAACCTTATTATATAAGAGAGAAGATAACATAAGATTAAGTGCCACTGGCCTTGCTGTTAATAACTCTGTGCCTTTTGAAAGTAGAACTACTACCGGCTATTATGTATGATCCCGTGTTTATATTGTTGTTCGTAATAATCTTTTACATTCCCGCTTGATTACAACTTACCAAACACTACGTTAGAGGGTTTAATAATGAAATTTAACAGGTTTCCAATTGGTATGAGAGTTCTTGCTGTTGATGACAATCCAACTTGTTTGAAGCTGTTAGATGGGCTTTTGAAGAGATGTCAATATCATGGTTCGTTTTTTTTGTTTTTGTGCTTTATTTACTTACTTTAATTTTGCTTTATCTAATTTGGATTGTTTGTGACAAGTTTGTGAATAGTATAATAAAAATTGTTACTTTATATGTTTGTGAATAGTATTAACAAGAATCTGTTAAATTCTGGTTATGGTGTTGACTCAATTATTTGGGTGGAATATCCTTGATCTGTTATAGGGATTGATGTTAGATTATCATACACAACATGTTTATTATTATTTTTTAATTTGTGCTTATAATTTGTGTGTCTTTTATATTTTTCAGTTACAAGCACAACTGAAGCAGTAACAGCATTACAGATGTTAAGGGAAAATCGAAACCGCTTTGACCTTGTGATCAGTGATGTGCATATGCCAGACATGGATGGTTTCAAGCTTCTTGAAATTGTCGGTCTCGAAATGGACATACCCGTTATCAGTAAGTCTCAATATATTCTTTAATCACATAATTGATATTTTTGTGTGTTTAGCATCTTTTAATGAGTTCTAAGGTCAATAGACCTAAAGATTAGTACAAAATTGATGTCGGTACAATCAGTTCTCTTGAAAAAGCAAGTTTTGATGTTGGAATTATAGCTGGTTTGACCTAAAGAAGTTACAGATTATCTTTTAGGAAAAGTATGGTGTGTGTGCATGCTTGGAATCCGTTATTGAGTTTTGAAGTCAATAAACTAATGCAGGCTCTATAAGTTTGCGTCAAAGCGTTAGCTTTTGAGTCTGTTTGACGTGAAAAAAGTCATACATCTAATTCTTAAAGCAAGAGAGATTGTTCAGTAAGTCTCAGTATACTATCTATAATCACATAACTGATAATTTTGTATTTTTTTCATCCTTTAGCGAGTTCTCAAGTCGATAAAGTGGTCAAAGTTTATGTGGGTCTATTAGTTCTCTTGAAAGAACTCACCTTTGTTGGAGAAGATGGTGTGTGCCAATGTTTGACGTTATTGAATTTTTAAGTTAATTATCTAATGGGGGTTCAATTAGTTTTCATCAAAGCTTTAACTTTTAGCTGGTTTAACCTAAAGTATCTTTACTGATAAGTATGTGTGCATGTTTTGCATCCATTATTGAGTTCTAAAGTCAAATAACTATAAGTTTTCGTCTATTTTTAAAGCTTTTATTTAGTTTGTCCCAAAAAATTATATTTTCTAAATCTCGGAGCAAGTGGGCTAATGGTTTATAATGTCTCTTGGAATTATTACAGTGTTATCAGCAGACAGTGACCCGAAGCTTGTAATGGAAGGGATAAATCATGGTGCTTGTTATTACCTTGTGAAGCCTGTTCACCTTGAGGAATTACGCAATGTATGGCAACATGTGATAAGGAAAAAAGTCGAGTCAAAATCTCAGCCAAAATCAAACAATAACCAAGACAAGTCAAATCAAGGAGGAGAAGGTGGACAAGAAGCTGGTAGCGGCGATCCAAATGGGAAATTCAATCGGAAAAGAAAAGACGAAAATGCAGATTCTGAAGATAATGGGAATGAAGATGACGAGTCATCAACACAGAAGAAACCGCGAGTTGTTTGGTCCATTGATCTTCATAGAAAATTTGTCGCTGCTGTTAATTCACTTGGGATTGAAAGTGAGTCGTTTAGTCCTCGTGTTCATCTATTAGTACTTATTTTCTTGAAACTTTTAATGATTGTTTTTTTATGTACTGCAGAAGCTGTTCCTAAAAGGATTCTTGATTTGATGAACGTGGAAGGTCTTACTCGGGAAAATGTGGCAAGCCATCTTCAGGTTCGCTTATTTTGTTATAATGGAGTGTTTGTATATACATTTTGAACTGGAAAATGCTTATTCATGTGTTTGTTATACAGAAATATCGTCTTTACCTAAAAAGGATCAGTCAACAAGCAAACATGGTGGTTGCATTTGGAGGCAGTACAGACGCGTCTTCTTATATGAGAACTCTAGATGGCTTTAGTGATTTCCGTTCATTATCAGGTTCAGAAAGGCTACCAAATGCTGCATTATCATCCTATGCACCTTTAGGTATGCTAAGTAGACTCAATAGTGCAACGGGTATGACCCTCCATAGCTTCGCTTCACCATCTATGATACAACCAACCCACACCCAAAACTTAACCAATTCAATTGCTCCAATCAACAAGTTCCAACTGGTTAATAAACCAAATCACCAAAGCACATTAAATGTTTTTCAAGGGATTCCGACGTCTTTTGATCCGGGTCACCTTCAACAGCTTAATAAACCGAATAACCAACTCTCGGATTTCAATACCATTGATACCATTACAGAACAATCTTCTTTATATCTTGCATCTAGTAGTTCCACCTTTCTTAATGTCCCACCACCAATTGGTGATAATTTCCATGACCAATCAATGGTGTCAATGGATGGAGAGTATGTTGTTGATCCTTATTTTTTGGGATCATGTATAAGATAAGGATCAGTAACTAGCTCTTGACTCCTAGAGAATGATAAAACGAGGCTGCAGTTACAAGTTAGGTTCCTATGAAATGAGATGTTTGTATTAATATGTAATTTATTTTCGAGGACTTTTTATGCCGAGCTTCTTTAGTGATGATTAGTGCAACTGTATTTAGATTTTCTTCAATCTATATTCGGGTTTGCATTTTTCTTGCTATAAAAAAAACTCGTGTTTCTGGTGATATTGTTATTCCTGGTTAGGTCTTTTACCGAGGTCAATATCTTTTTATACAGCTTGAATTTTCAAACCATTTAATAGTACCAAAATCCGAAAGGGTAACCCAGTGATAAGGTTTAGGAGTCCCAAGTCCCAACAGTCTCATGCTCGGATCTCATTTGGATCTCTTAGTGGCTGTGGGTTGAAGCGTCGCTGGAGGCATTTGTGAGATTTATTGTGAGATAGGTGGTATAGGTGTGAAAAAATTTCCGTTCTAAAAAAACCAGATAACTCGCAACGTCAACGTATAAAACGGAAGAAAGTGTATAAAACAGACGTAAACGCATAAAAACGGACGAAAACATATACCAACGGATAAAAACGTATAACAACGGACGAAAGCGTATAAAAACGGACGAAAACCGATAAAAACGTACAAAACGTATAAAACGGTTGAAAAGGTTTAAAAATGGACAAAAACGTGCAAACACGTATAAAATGTTGAAAATATGATAAAAAACGTATAAAAGATAGATCACTTCGGTTAGTACATCGAATATCTTTGGCTTTTACCCTAAGAGATCCGAGTGGGGAAATGGATGGGATGTGTTTTAAAGGAAATAAGTTAAAACAAAAAAAAAGTTTTGTAATTTTGTGGATTAAAGTGGAAAATATGGATTTTGTGTTATGTAGAGAATTTTGTGGGAAACAATGATTTGAACGCTATCTCTATTTTCTATGTTTTCTACAAAACATTTTGTGAAAGACAAGGGTGTTTTCTCCCAACTAAACGCACCCTAACATTTTATTAAATCAAACAACCATACCGCTATGTTGGCGAGTTTTTTCGTGAAAGGAAAGAAACTAAAAAGAAAAGAAACTGAAAACAATGGTGTTTTTGAGTTTTCCAGAAAGTAGAAAAGAAAGTGTTAGTACAAATTATAGCATCAAAACACCATTTTTATTTAACGAATTCTCTACATTTTGTTAATGAAAAATATATAAGGTATTAAGTAAAAGTTCAAGTAACAAGTTTTAAAAATAGTTATCATTTGTCGTAAAAATATATAAGGTATAGATTGTTAAAACTTACATAATAATCAAAGAAAGATTTATCATATACAATGCATGAAACTCTTGCATCATTTTTTTTTAACGGCATTTTATATAAAAACTAGCAAGGAGCTAGGAAAAGATTACATAATAATGGAACTACGATTTTTCATCTAAGTGTTCAGAGCACCAATGAAAAGACAAGCGAACAATATCGTCAAAAAAGAGATCTAAACGAGGGAAGTTGATCCCAAATAAAACTTGATTGCAAAACTTTCAAATAACCCACCAAGAAATGTAACAAACGCCTTCAAACACATCCTTGAGCAGCTTGAAAACTCTGAGATTTTTGAACCAAAGAAGTCAATCTTCATACGAGTGAAAGTCTTGATACTCTAATTCCCACCAATGAACAACCTTAATCATTAACTGACGAGCCAATTGGCAAGAGAAAAGGAGGTGCGAAGTTGATTCCACAACAATACTACAAAGAGGGCAAATAATAGACGGGATGTCAAGGCCTCGAAGAGAAAGATTCAACCGAGTGGGCAGCTTATCCAAAGAAACTCTCCAAGCAAAAATATTAATCTTAATGGGAATAGATTTGACCCATCTTGTAGGAACATCCGTCTTCGGAAGCATGGAATCATCAATAAATTCACGTGTCGATTTTACCGAGAAATCGCCCGAAGGATCTAACAGCCAAGACCATCTATCACTAATATTAGGAAGAATAACAGAAGAAGTATTAGAGATAAGGAGAAGAAGTTGCTCTTCTTCAATACCACTTCGAGGAGACCGCCGAAAAGAACTAATAAGAGAATTAGCTCTCAACTTTGAAGCCACACTAACATGTTTGTCTAATTCCAGGAAATACAGCCTCGGATACGTTTGCTTTAGGGGAAAATCACCAAGCCACACATCGTTCCAAAAGGAAGTAGCCTCACCATTCCCAACTTTCTTTTTGACAAGCGAAAGAAGATCAATGCCCTTAGAGGCAAGCTTTCTGACTTCATTAACAATGTCGAGCCAAGGAGATCTTCTTGAATAGGAAGAAGAGTTGTCAAGAGCTCCACGAATACCATATATAGCTGAAATAAATCGAGACCAAAGAGAAGCACCATTAGCAAGAAACCGCCAAATCCATTTGAAAAGAAGGGCGCGGTTATAAGCAAAAAAACTAGAGACGCCAAGACCTCCATTTTTCTTAGAAGCTAAAATTTTATTCCAGCCAATCAACGACATCTTCTTCTCCGCATTTTCCACACCATTGAAAAAATTCCTACGAATAGATTCCATTTTACTAAGAACGCCTTTAGGAACCTTAAAGGAGGACATGTAATATAACGGTAAAGAGCTCAAAACAGATTTGATGAGAGTAAGACGACCACCAATCGAGAGGGATTTGAGCTTCCATTTAGAAAGTCTAGCGGATAATTTCGCAATGACGTCATCCCAAGAGCTAAGTCTCGACATAATACCACCTACCTTTACTCCAAGATAGTTAAAAGGAGTATGGAGAATTGAACAACCAATAGACTTAGCTGCTGAAGCCACCACATCATGAGAAATACCAATACCCATAAGCTTACTTTTATTAAGATTGATCTTGAGACCCGAAGCCAAATAAAACCACTTAAGAACGTTAACAATTGTTGATAAATTTGATGAATTCCATTTACCAACAAAAATAACATCATCAGCATAGAACAAGTGGGATAAGTTAAGAGATTCATCAATCTGAATACCATTGTAAAGCCCAGCATTCACCACGTTATTAAAGGATAGATGCAAGCTTTCCATGATCAGAATAAAAAGAAAGGGAGATAGAGGATCCCCCTGTTTCAATCCTTTAGAAAATTTGAACTCCGAGGTCGGACTACCATTGACAAGAATAGATCCCATAGCAGAGTTAAGACATCCTTGAATCCAACTACGCCATTTGAGGCCAAAACCAAAATTAGCTAGAACCACATCTAAGTAATCCCATCTCACCGAATCAAAAGCTTTTTCAAAGTCTATCTTAAAGATCAAGGCTTTGGACTTCTTGTGCTTACACCAGGATAATAGCTCATTAAGGATAAATGGGCCGTCAAGAATATGTCGATTAGAAACAAAGGCCGATTGAACATCACTTACAAGCTCCGATATAACGAGGCTCAAACGATTAGCTAAAACTTTAGTGATGATTTTATACATACTTCCAATCAAACTTATAGGACGAAAATCTTTAACCATTTTAGCTTCCTGCGATTTGGGAATCAAAGTAATAAACGAAGAGTTACATCCAGGAGGAAATGAACCTGTAGAAAAGAAGGAAGTAACAGCAGCCACGACATCATGGTCAATTAAACTCCAGTATTTACGATAGAATTCGAAAGTGAAACCGTCAGGGCCAGGAGATTTGCTTATTCCACAATCCCAAACCGCTCTTTTTATCTCCTCATAAGAGACATTTCGTTCAAGATCCTCGATTTGATCAGGGGTTAACCGATTAGGAAATTGATAGTCAAAAGTGATACTACTTGAACTCGGGGCAGCAAAGCGAGTAGCAAAGTGCTTGAGAAATTCATTTTTCACCAGAGAAGGTTCCACAATCCAATCACCATCTGCTAAAACTCCATGAATAGCCAACTGAGAACGTTTCTTATTAATAATTCCATGAAAAAACTTGGAATTTTCATCCCCCTCTATAGCCCACCGAATTTTGGCCTTTTGAGCCATATCTAGCGAAGAAGACTTGTTAAAATCCTGCAACTCCTTCAACAAATTCGACCTTTCATGAATCAGATCATCGTTACAGCTTCCTTGGTCGAAAATCTTATCCAAAATAATAAGACGATTCTGAATATTGCGTTTATGCTCATTTGACTTTTGATTATCTTCAGCAAGCCAATGTTTAATTGAAGACTTAAGAGACTGCAATTTTTTCTTTAACTTTATGAGACTATTCGATTCCATACAAACAGAATTCTTCCACGAATCTTCAACCATCTTGTCAAAACCTTTCCTGGAAGACCAAGAATGGAAAAACCGAAACGGCGTAGGACCATAATCAACATTCAATTCACGAAGAAGGATAGGCCGGTGATCTGAAAGATGCTTATCGAGACATAAAGCTGAAATGGAAGGAAATAGAGCTAATAAACCTTCAGAAATAAGAAATCTATCCAATTTACTCATCTTGGAAGCAGATTTATGAGCCCAAGTAAATGAGTAGCCTTCTAAAGGAAGATCAATCAAGCCCGTCCTAGTGATGAAATTATTAAAGGAATTGGCGCCATGAGAATTAAACAAAGAATGATGTTAAGTTTTGTTGTTTGGATGTGACCGAAGCTTGTGTGTGTGTTTTTTGTTTAGCTTTTTTGTGGTGTTGGAGGTTTCCATCTTTCGCATATGAGTGTATAATGTTATATGCTCGTAACATTTTTTAGTTTGCAAGGTTTTTTGAGACCGCATCTGTTGTAGTCATATATGTTGCGGCTAGATCTATTTTTTTACAGGTTGCTTTATACAGCCATTGGTTTGCTGTGAGGCTCCAAATAAATTTGTTACATTATTAACATTTAAGTAATCTAAAAACTGGGTTTGTTACATTCGTTATTTAATATAACCTGATGTGATGTTCTTTGAAACCTACGATCCTACCTAAAGGCATAGTAGCAAAAGATAAGAAATAAAAAGAGAAACATATACAGTATTTACTTAGAAAATGATTAAAAAATGATGTTATATATACTACTTTATAAAGCATTTAGCCCATTTATTTTTAGAAGTCTTAAAAAATTAAGTAAAAAATATTACTTTATTGAGAAAGATGTAAAACCATTAAAAATTTTCATCATACACATTTAAAAGCCTTTAAAATCTATTAATAGCCAACACTTGTAACAACCCAAAACATGTAACAACCAATTAAATGGTAAAGTTTTAACGGCTCATATACGTTTTTTAATACAGTCAACTTGTAACTGCTAACATTGATATTGTCATCAATTTAGTATTTAGTCAAGTTGTAACTGCTGCATTTATGTGGTCCATTTGGAACGGTCCATTAAACATCATTTAAGTGTAAACCACAAACTTAGATACGAGTATAAAAACCTAACACACTAACAAAATTCATTACACCATTTTTATCTCTCTATTTTATCGCTCTTAAAAACATAAACATCTTTCTCTTTCTTTCTTCAAACCACTAAATTTCGTCGTTTCACATATCAGATTTTGCCGCCACTATCGTTTAGTTATGCCGCCATCTTTGCCAACATCATGTGCCGTCAGCCGCTACCGCAGCCATTGTCTTCGCCGTCTGCCAAGCTAATGATCATGGCTTTGGAGGAATACGGGTACCAAAGCAGAAGAGAAATACGGGTACCAAAGAAATGAATGTCTTTTTATTCCGGTGACGTATTTAAAAAAAGGTGATGAAGGTTTTAAAGATGAATGAAGAGGGTTTAAGATGTTTGATTTGGATGATTTTGTTAAAATGTTTGATGACATCATGGTTAATTGTTGCAAGGGTGATTTCAAGAAATGTTGAGGGCTTACATTGTTGATGTCAAATGCTAAGGTTTGATGGATTTGGATTTTTTAAGGATATAGTCTTATGAATTAATGATTGATCTGCAAAGCATCCGTGATCATGAATCTATTAACTTTTGATAAGTGGCTGAGATTTTTAGTTAGTTTTTTTCATCATGTTATGTTAATGATTTGGTGATTGTAGTTTTGAATTGATGATCGATGATGATGATAACCCGTTTGGGGTTTTATTTTGTTGAATTGTTAGAATTTTAATTTGATTTGTGATTATTGGGGTGTTTGGAATTGTTCAATTTACTTAACTAATACTTACGTTCTATAGTAATTTTCTTTTTTTTCCTTTTTATTATGTAGTGATTGTTCACCGTTAAAAATAATTATTGAATTTGTCTAAGTTTATCATTTCCAAATCTTAAAAAAAGAATAAGCAATATCATTAAAAAAGTGTAACCGCTTAAACCATCATTGTAACGGCCTCCAATAATTATTAAAAACATGTAACCACTTAAAATCATTACTCAATAATGATTATTAAAATGTGTAACCGCATCCATAATATAAATCCACACAAACTATTTCATATCTCCCACACACAAATTTTTTTTGTTACAACAAAAATAGTCTCTCAATATACCATCACTTTCACTCAACTCTTACTGGTACTTACTGCAGAGATTCTTTATTTTTTCGTTAGAAAAACGCTTAGCCGGATAACATTTGATCGCCGCAAATTATAGTCACAGTGTATCCGCCGCCGCATTGCGCGGGTACCCGGCTATATCCAATAATACATGACTGATGATAGACTAATGGATAATTAAAACAGGTATCAATAACTAATACAACTAACATTAACGAGAAAAACTAATGGCAGTTAGGGTTTGGAATGTGAGGGGGCGAAAAACGTGATGTTGGGGACTTGGGGCACGTAACCTTTAGATCCGAGGACGAAATGCGCAACCCGCCCTAACCTTGGAGACCAATGGTGTAATTTACCTTATTATCAGTGTGTAAGCTGCTCAACTTTGTTGATTTTCAATGTTTTTATATAAAAACATGTAAAGCTTTTCAAATCGAAAACAATAGATTAATAGAGCAATTTCTCGATTCAACTAAAAACCATAATGTAATACTCACTATGTCTTTAAATAAGTGTCCACTGTTGCATTTTAAAGTCTTTTTCCATCAACTTTGACTTTAAATTATTTTGTTTGTGTTATATAATACTTAATGAAAATTATATAAATAAAAATATATTTAAAACTTAATCAACTTATATATTTTGCATCAAGTATTATATAACGCAAAAAGAATTAGTTAAGGTCAAAGTTGCAAAAAAATGACTTTAAAAATCAATAATGAACACTTATTTAGAGACGAAGAGAGTATACTCGTAGACCTGTAGTAAACTAGTCTACGAGTTATTTAGAAGGAATTAACCTATCTTATCAATGTTGATTAAAATTTGAAAGCATGAAAAAACAAGAATAGCAATGTTTTCAAAAGCCAAATGATTGATTAACCAAGTGCACTGTTTTAAACATAGTACAAGAAAACAGTAAAAGTAAAAGTACAAAATAGACAAAGATAGACAAACAGGACAAGAAGTACACACGTGACAATACATAGAAGCTTTCTCAATCTCTGACCATCAAAGCATCACACCACATGCTTACCCTTACGTCTCCATCAATTTTTATTTTAATTAATTTTCTGACATAGATTCACTACCACCTTTCACTTTGCATTTATATTTTAACAAACATTTTTTTAACAACTTGCTTAACAATGTTGTTGTACTAGTAGCTAGCTAGCTAGTTAATTCCGGCTCATTTCGCCAAACATATTATTTTGAGCTTTGTGAAGTGATGGATGGAAGTACTTCAAATGAATCATATTCATCTTCAATGTCACCTGTTTCATTATCTCCTAATTCTTCTTCTTCTTTTGTTTTTGTTGATTTGTATGGTAAACGACGTCAGATTGCTAAGGTTCAGGTTCTCGAACGAGAGATTGGACTTCTTCAGGTTTTTTTTAGTATAAATTTGGTGCAAATATTGTTGGTGAGGTTTATTGAGCATTTGTTATTGTGCTGTTCGTAATGTTGGGGGTGTTTGTTTCGGCTTATATACCCGGCTTACTTACGGCCTATTTGGTTTTGGGCTTATGTTTCATAAGATCATTTTTTGCGGCTTATTTTGAAACTTTTCGGTGTATTTGAGCTTATTAAAGTTTTCAAAATAAGACACAAAATGTGAGCTTATGAAACATAAGCCCAAAACCAAATAATCCATAAGCAGGCTATATAAGCCGCCGAAACAAACACCCCTAAATTAGTTGTTGTTTAGTTATCTAGGGTTTACGATTTATTTAGTTCGGGTAATCAAATTGTTTACTGCTTAAAACACGTGTGTTTAAGCACCTTATTAGTTGAATGCATTCCCAAAATACACTAACAAGCTATTTCAGTTACCCCAACAGCTTATTTGCGCCAGCTTATTTGGCGCAAATAAGCTGTTTTATATAAGCCTTTATTGAGTTTTTCAAGCTGATGAGCATAAGCTCTTTAAATTAGTAAACCAAAATGCCTCCTATAAATTGTAGTTTCCTTGCATTTTGCTCTTTCTTTTGTATTACTTATTGTTGTTATTTTGTTAAAAAGAATTGCTTGATATGAATCGCTTAGGGTAACATTGTTTGTTAACAGGATGAGATTAAATCACTTGCAGAGCTTGAACTTGCATCAAGATGCTGCAAAGAGTATGTCAATCTTTACTCTCACTTTGACTATATATATATGATCACGCCACAATCATATTCCACTTCTGTTGACGAACGATATTTGCAAACAGGCTTGAGGATTATGTGGAAGCTACACCAGATCCGCTTGTAGCACTGTATGATTTCTTCGACCTAGATTTATCCACTTTCCGGATTTAAGTAAGTTAACTGTTTTAAGTCTTTTTTTTGGAGCAGAAATAAGCCACATGGTAAATCAAGAGGCTTCTGGAAGAATTTTCGGTAGATGTTTATAACATCTTTTTAGGACAACGCATGATTCCATTAGCAACAATTCCGCTATTTATCCTAATTTCTTGGTTGTTACTTTTTACAGGAGAAAGATTGGTTCGATGTTATGCTGTTGTTGCTGTTGTGGTTGTCGCAACACAAACGTATGTTGCTCATGCTGTCCGCCGGCAAAAGACTGCTGTTGCACTGACAACCAAGATAAAACATGTACCTCAGGATGCTGCAAGTGTCCTGAGATTTCATGTCGTTGCAGCTGCAATCCGTCGTGTCCTAAATGTTCAATTTGTTGCTGTTGTAATCCATGCTCATGCTTTTAAATGCATTATATGAACACTTTCGTGGCACTAAAAAGCGCCTGTAGATTGTTATTTATTTGATTGCTAAGCAGACTTTAGTTCATTGTATAATAATATTAATCTAAGAGAGCATTCAGCTATGACGTTTTATGTGAAAGCAACATATTTCAACCGAACACGAAACGAGCTCTACAGAAAATATACTTCCATATTCATCAACACAATCAATGCACGACTCTATGATCTTTCAGTACAAATCTGAGAATACACAAAAAAACCACAATCTTTCGGCATTAATTTTCAAAACCTAAGAACGACAGCACAATAATGCAGAAAAATCAACGGACGTCTCCCAAGCTCCGCAATTGTACCATTCTTTAGTGGCCATACTTCTGGAACTCCCATTCACTGTTATCTGCAGAAACAGAAGGCACAACCAGTTACACCAGGTTTCAAAGATAATTATAAAGGAAGCATGATGATGATTCAAGAGTAGTTACGTACCAAGAGGGCAAACTTGACGTGTTTTCAACCAGCGGCTAATGCAATGGAAATGGAACGCATGGTTGCAGACACCTGCAAGAGTGTAACATTAACCATTAAAAAAGATTCAGGGACTGGCTAACGGGCCCAATAATAATTTACACAGAGAACAGATGCACTTAAGAGCGGACAATAACTGAAAGTGTGTATAAAATACAGCAAGAAATTTGAGCAGAGGAGGTGCACAGATTGCGTCATTTAAGTTTGTCGGTATACTACTAGGAGTAGCGGTGGTAATTCAGAGCCACGTTTGCTAATGAACAAGTCAATTTGGGTACAGTTTTCCTACTAACCAGGCCACACGATTATAAACAAATTATTAGCTTAAAGGCGCAAAAACTCAACCAGGCTGGCAGTGTGTCGTATTAATCAGATCAACTTTTTAATTTTTTCCTATCATACCATGCACGAGACATGAATGCAATCACTAAACCATAAGTCCATAGCTATCAATAGCTACAGTCACAAAAGTTGGGGCCAAGATGGAAAATACATTTACTCAGTTGACTATCAGATGTATGAATGTTTAAAGAAACATGCTCCATATCACTAATACTTCCAACAGACTCTTGATTCAGTTGGATACATCAAACAGATAAACCATTTAAGAAAACAGGTGAAAAAAATGGCCAACGCCTCTTCTTGTGAAACTTTAAGACAAAGCATTGACGATATCTGACACATTCTAGTATGTTGGCACAATTACATACGCATGACGAAATTTATGATTTCCTAATAGCCTAGCAACAACAATGCAAATACATATGCATGACCAAATTTATAATTTCCTAACCACCGCATCATGATCAGCTAGTCTATGCGCATGTGGTGTTACATAGAACGATTACAATTGAGGATAATTAATAAAATCTATGGGTGTGCACCTCAAAATCAAGGTGATCATGAGGTTTAAGTGAATTTGACCATGAATGAAAAGAAACATGTCTCGCGTTTTCTAAGACTCTAAAACAAGATCTTGTTGCAAAAGAGACAATTGTTGTAATTGCTTGATTCTTGAGCTGCCGACTCATATATTTTTAATCGTTACCCTTAATCGGAACACATCATAAACTTTAACCATTCCTTATAACACCAAATACTATCTAAACCTATACATGAACAAATTACAACATAACAAGTTTCATGCAAGTCAAAATAAGAGTTGATATTTGGTGTTCTCAAAGATAAATTTTAAACCTTGAAGTTGTCCATTTTACAAGAAAACCATTAGTTATTATGACATTGTCTTTTTTCAAGGGAGTAAAGGACACACTTATATAAGTACTAAATATACTCAGGTACATTTTGATGTCTACGCCAACTAACATTACAAAACAACAATTCATCTAATAAGAGTAACACCACAAACATATAATACATGAAACCATTGCGCAGTTATTTGACAAACGTGACATTTCTAAAATTAAAATCCCCTCTGAAGTTATAAGAGAACGTATCTCATTAAAGTGACTACCAAAAATAACTTGTAGAAGCATTGCCATGGCGCTTCAAACACATATCATGAAGCAAAATCTTTATGCTCGCATAGCATCTATTATTATAAAACGTCCAATACAGGTCGACCTAGCTATATACCTGAGGTGACAAGTACTTGTAGTATCACCCAGATTAGTCAAGATTTTATGCCACCAACAATAGTGCAGTAATTTTCAATCAATGTAAAGCCGGTCTCTTTCTAAGCAGAATAAAAACCTTAATACCATGAACACATTTGTCTACACAGGACATTAAAATTATTGGAATACAAGGATGTCAATTTGATATTTGATATACTAAACCGATCTAACACTGATTTTGACAACATATTTTTAAGCTCAAGGATCACACATTATTACAACATCAAAATAAGGTAAACGCAACACATTTGCAGGCACAAGTAAATCTCGATGTTTCCAAATCAAGGCAATTGACAAGCAGGCATTAACAAACACCTTACTTGTGAATTTCCACCTCCTTCATATTCGGCTATCAAGCACAAACGCACTTGTTACAGCATCAGTGCTTAGTAGTTCCATCCACCAAATCCTAACCTATAGAATCCATCCTCAGAAAACCAGTACCACGACACCAAGTATCAGGCTACCACAACTAACCACAGAAAACTAAACACCACTAACGTTCATACATAAACTAAGTTTCTGCAAACTAGCTTATTTACTAGCAACAAGCCAACAACCATGACAAAATGCAAGTCAATCTAACAAATCATCCACAACAATCCTTAAGTTACATCAACAAACCGAAAATACAGCAATAACTAGTATCGCTAGCACAATTCAGGTAATCTAAAACGCGGCCGGCAATCATCCATAGAACTCAATTACCGTTATAAAGCTTAACTACACGCAACAACGACAGCAAGTTGTAAAACAATAATGCCTACAAAGCAGAGTAGGTGCTGCTCACCAACAACTCGCTAATAAACTCTCACCTCCATACCACTAGGCAATCACACATACGACGACTAGTACGTCATCCAAAACCTCTTATTAAATCAAAACCTATCCACTAATAGTATCCATCATGTACGACACTAACAATCAGGCTACATCAGCTATACACGATCATCTATATACTCAATCTCTACAAACTAATCTAGTCACGATAACTCAATCTCCGAAAACTAACTTATCTAGAGGCTACAACTACAATATATATTTATAGCACAATTGAGAAACATATAATAATAACAATAAAAATAGCGAAAACGTACCCCAAGCAACGGTACACTCCTCACTAGTAGCACTCGCCTGATTCGCTTGACACTCGATACCTAATAAT
>BQNB010028590.1:0-33932 GCA_026074375.1 Tanacetum coccineum
TACTACTTCGTTATTATGATTGGGTATTAATTATTTAGATTTACCGTAGTCATGAGATGGTGAAATTCTACACATTAGATTTATTTTCAGTTCTTAGTTAAAAAAGGCAAAAAAATAAAAAAATCAGAAAATTGCAACAAAAAAGATGGGGAAAGTAGAAGTTAGTTCGTTGGTACCTATTATAAACCAATGATGTAAAGTTATGTTGTATATTTCTAGTTGGTCTCAATATAAGCCAACTATGTTTTGTATTAAGTGGTAGATATCGCCACTATTATTGTATAATATGTAAATTATTGATGATTGGCAGTTGACCGTTATGGGAACGCCAACTTAGGGTTGTTTTTATTCATCTTTGATCAAGACGTTTTTCGAGTATGGTTCGTGTCTACTAAACATGAGGTAGTCCATGATTTGTGTCTTTTTCATGGGTGTGGTCGGGAAAGTAACTAGCCTTTGCTCTTGCTCTAATGAGAGAGTAAGCAATCACACATGTCTATTACATCGTTACGGCCATGTATGTGTGGTTTTGTCGCCCTTGTTGGTGTATTACTATTTGTGAAAGGATTAGAATATCCATACCCAATATCAATCTTCGTCCTAACCCTTGGTTTTACTCGAGTGGGGGAATGATTGCAATCACGTATGTCTATTCCATCATTATAGACGTGTATGTGTGTTTTGTCACCCTTGCTGGTTTATGACTTTTGGTGAAGACTACTAGTCCTGTTCATTAGCTTAATCGAGTTAAGGAGTGAGCAATCGTGTATGTCTATTCCATCATTATGGATCTATATATGTGGTTTTGTCGCTTCTTCTGGAATATTGATATCAATAGAGATTAGAAAGAGTGATCAAACCCTTAAACCTTTAAACCCAATTTACCTTTTTAGACTTGTTACTCCTTAGCTTTAGTGGTGGAGATGTGTATCCTTGCCAATCTTATGATAGAATACTCGCCACGACCGAGCAATTGAGTGAATTACCAAAATATTACCACATAGATTAGTTGAGTGATTTGAGTGTTTTTATTTGCTATGTCGTGAGGTGTTTGGTTGTGTGCTAGTAATTAAACAAAAAAATTGCTTAAAGGAAAAATCTTAAACCTTGGTTTTGGATACATTTTCATAAGTTTTCTAAAGTCTACTTGAGGATAAGTAGGATTCAAGTGGGTGGATATTTGATGACATCAAATAAATTCTATTTTATAGCATCATTTATCCCAGCTAAATTACCTATTTTACATTATTTATGCATGAACTGGTACTTAATTGCTTATATTTATGATTTGCAGTAATTATCAAGCAAAGAGTGAAAGTCAATCAAAAGACATACATTTTGGAGCATAAACAAGGATATCATAAAGACTACTGTTCTGACAAACTATACACCGTATCCATCAAGGAAAATATGGCGTATCTGTGCCATAAACTTCACTCAGCATCCACGAAGAGAAGATCTATACGCCGTATCTAAAAGAAGCCATACGCCGTATTAAAGTAGAAGTCATGGAATATTCTGGAATATAATATTAGTGGTGCCCACGCCAAGAAACCCTAATACGCCATATTGAACCCTTTCAATATGGCGTATCGACTAAATTCCAAACTTTATAAATACCAAATCCTAATACGAATTTTGGTGTGCAAAAAGAGACCAAAAATACTAAGAAGAGGCATTAACCACCAAGTTTGATTTTCAGAAGAGAAGATAAGCCAAGAAGGTCCTGCAAAGCACTTTAATCCATAGGAAAACCCTTGTAATTTCTATACTCTAAATACGAGTTCTGTTTTTGGTATCCTTCATTATTGTTTAGTTTACCTTAATCGTTCATCTATGACATTTATATAGTTACAATGGCTATTGGCTATTACCTTTAGGTATTAGCCATGTTTATGATAGTTTAATGTTTGGTTTGTTTATTCAATATTGTATGCTTATTCGTTGTGTGTTATTTATGTTTATCAATTTATACTCATTTACGTGCTTAAGTATGCGACCTATCATTCAACTAGATCTAGAAATACAAATAGAGCATTAGCTAGAGTCCGGGATGACTCTCCATATAATCAATTTATATATCTAGAGTAATAGGATCACAAATATTAACCTGTCTTTGCCCCTGGTTTAGTGAATAGTTAGACTAGCAGGTGACCTAGGATTAACAAATAACATTCTAATTCCTTGGGTAAAGATTTGGACAGTGGACTACTAGTATATAAAGAGCTGTTAAGAAGTAAGTTATTAAAGTCTCATTGAGCTAGGATTCCATAAGATCACCATTATTGTCTCCTAAGATAGATTATAATCCACTACGAATGCTTTATTGGCATTTGGTTAATTGTGACAGAATTTCCAAGTCTAGGGTTTAGGAAGAACTACCGTCTAAACCTAGGAATGATATGTCACCAACGAGATAAGACAATCATTGCACTTATAAACAAAACCTGCATTTTTATTAGATAAACATGGTTAGTATGTTTTCCATACATTAGGCTTGACTGCTTCTTTATCTTCTATCTATCAACTTATGCGTGTTAATCGCCTCATCTTAGTTTAAGTAAACAAAAACTCGTGCGAGTCTCTCAGGCTGAAAACCCCCCTTTTGCGTTAGTTTAGGTTTAACAAAGAATAAATTAGGACTAACCTAGATAACTAAAATATTGATATAATTAAGTATTAACACTCGCTCTTAGTGATCAACACCCTACTTACCAACGAACCTACAATTGATCAGGTATATTGCCCGTTAGTGTTTGTTAATAGGTAAAGTCGGCAAAATATAAATAGTAAAACTTAAATAATAAATTACCTACGCACAACGACCACATCAATATTCCTCTACATCTTGGTACATTTTGTCAGCCCCTGAATGGATCTAATATTTTGATCGATGAGCTTCGTCTAAAATTACTTCCCGCAGATTACCAATCTTAGGGATCCAAGATCACCCCTTCAAATATTTAACTTCATTGGCCCAAACCTCAAATTCTTGGTCAGCATTGTAGAGTTTCTTCGCATCGATATTTTCCTCCTTCAGTGCTTCTTCCTGATTGTAACACCCCCATTTTTACAATATAGCAGCGGAAGATAATCTGGGGTATTACTTCATGGATACAACAATCATAATCCATGTTATGTGAAGTGGATTTCTGGCATGTACTGTGTTGGGCATGTCAAGGTTAGTGGATTTCTGGCATGTTTAGTGTTGGGCATATCAAGGTTAGTGGATTTCTGGCATGTATTGTGTTGGTCATGGCAGGGGACAATCGATTATGGATTATGGTACGAGGGAGCGGATGGGTATGCCGACCCAATTGTGTTAAGATTGTGGATTTGAAATACATGTTAGCTTGTATGTTAGCAACATAATTGTCATGCAGTAATTGTATTGTTTTATAATCACAATAATTGGATAAATTGTTTTGGAAAAGGATCCGTTATGTGTGTATAAAAACCTATGTTTCTCATCAGCCGTTGTGTTGACGTATAAGCATCATTTTTAGGCATTCAGCAGGATGAGATGAAACTTAGGAAAAGTGGCTAGATGGACTGTAGGCTGCATGGCGAAGCTTAAATTATCTAGTCTTCGTTCATTTGAATTGAATTGGATTGTTGACTGATTATTTGTTTGCGCTATTAGGAAGTTTGGATATTTTCATGTCTTGACTTTGGCGTGAACTGCCTTCATTTCAAATGTCAGACGCCTTTTAGATTTTGATGTTATGTTTGGGTATTTTCATGGCACTGTGTTTATACCTTATATTTTTGTCAAGCTTTAGTTTCTCTATATAGACGCCATGTGTTGTGATGATTCCCTTTCTCATCGCGCCTCACGTTTCCGCCTTGGCGGGGTGTGACATATTATATATCAGAGCCAATGGTTATAGAGAAGTAGGTGGTTGAGCCTAGACTATAACTTAGGGGTCCTTCATATACATGCATTTAGGACTCAAGTGTTTATTTTTATAACTGCTATGCTTCCCCTTTATTTTGCATAGTTTTTATATTTCCTATTTTGTTAAGTTATCGTCTTAATTTTGTTGCCTACCCATAGCTGATTTAGTGCGTATTGCCTATTTATTAGTTAGCTATGCCTTCCCATTTCCATAAGAAGTTCTGTTGGGGAACCGTCTTTGCAACTGGGCGTAGGAGTTTCATTGAGCCAAGGACATGACTTAGGATGAAGAGAACAAATCATAGGACCCGAGTTCTAATTGACCTTTACCCATGCCGTATTGAAGAGAAGATAACCATAAAGGAGGTTAAGGGAGAGTCAGTCATGGAATGGAAGACAAAGGTAACAACCAAGGATGGCATTGTCATCAAGTTTCCTGGAAAGTTTCGTGGATACAAGTTAGCAATGGAAGAAGAAGTGGAGGAGAATGAAGGGTTGAAGGAAGTTTAGGAGCAGATGGAGTATGTGATATCAGACAGTGACTCAGATCTTGAATCCACAGCTAGTAGTTAGCCTTAGGGCATCCTCTAAGTCATCCATTTTAGGTTTATTTGTCGGTCTTTAGTCGGAACCATGTTTTAGGAATTGTTATTTTCGAATATTAGATTTAGTATGTTGGATATTGATTTGGTATTCTATGAAATGGATGGAGCTTTTAGTTGAAATTGTTTCTTATGAGCTGTTATGTGATTAAATGGATTATATGTGAATGATGTGTTAAAACTAAGGAGTGTTGTCATATGAGGAGTACGTTTGTGCTAGGGAGCCTCTGTAATTATGGTGGCCAACATAATTATTCACGTGCCCAGCACAAGTGGACTTGCAAGTATGATTACATCGCTTAGCGTTGACACATTGGTCTATAGTAGTGTGATAGAAGTATTATGGTGGTATGTATAATATATATTATAATAAATATAACTATATAATACCATATATATCATATAAGTATATAAATATATAATAATATATAATATAATATATATTATAGAAGTATGAGATCGAAATATGTCACCTCCCGTTTAACGTATATTATTCTTTCCTTTTTATAGAAACATGATCCGACCTACTCGTTCATACCCAGACCCAACCCCAGAACCGATCCCATAACCAAATCCCGACATTGTTACAATCATCGCACAACAGTTGCAGAATATTCTCCCTCAGATCGTTACTTAGGTGACTGCTAATGTGAATAATGCGAATTGAGGAAATGGTAACGGTGGGAACAATGGATGTTCCTACAAGACTTTTACTGCTTGTAACCCTAAGGAGTTTGATGGAAAGGGTGGTGCAGTAGTACTCACTTGTTGGATAGAAAAGATGGAGTCGGTGTTTGATAATTGTGGTTGTATTGTGAACCAAAGAATGAGGTATGTTGCTAGTTGTTTTGTGAACAAAGCTTTGACTTGGTGGAACACTCAAGTCCAAGCGAGAGGTCGTGAAGCGGCAATTGGTATGATTTGGAATGATTTTAAGGCGTTGCTCGTGGAGGAGTTCTATCTAAGCAACGAGATGGAGAAAATAGAGAATGAGTTTTAGAACCACACTATGGTAGGATCCAATCATGTTGCCTACACTAACAAGTTCCATGAACTGGCCAAACTAGTCCCTCACTTGGTTACTCTTGAATCTTCGTGTATCAAGAGGTATATCAATGGGTTGGCACCTCAAATCTATGGTATCTTTGGGTGAACCAGCCAACACTATTTATAGTGTTTTACTTGACGGTTGGAATACTCACTGACGAGGCTGTCCGTTGAGGGACTTTGACTAAAGGAAATGATAAGAGGAAAGAGATTAAGGAATCAAGTAAGCAAGGGAGTACATGGAAAGACAATAAGAAGCCAAAGACTGGGCAAGGGTTTATGGCAACCGTTCCTCCCAGGAACGATAATGTGAGCACATACTCCAAGTGTGTTAGGTGTTATACCTATCATCCAGGGAATGAACCTTGTAAGCTGTGTTTTAATTCCTAGAGACTAGGTCATTTTTCAAGAAACTATCAAGCACGGATTAGGCAAGTGGCGCCTGTGAATGCGGTTAGGATGGGGCAGAATCAGAAGGCATGTTTTGAATGTGGGAGTCTTGACCATCTCCGCTATGATTGCCCCAAATGGAAACAAGCAACTGGACAAGCAAGGAACCCGTTGGCTTTGGAAGGAAACAAGAATACTCGAAACAATGAAAACTGAGCAAGAGGAAGAGCATTTAATGGGAATGTAGTAGAGGCTCTGCAGGATCCCAAAGTTATGACTGGTACATTTTCTCTAAACAATCATTTTGCTACCGTTCTTTTCGATTCTGGAGCTGATTTTAGCTTTATTTCTACTAGTATGTGCATGTGCTAAATGTGGAATCTAGTATTGTTAACCCTGGTTATGTGATAGAGATAGCTTATGGTAAGAGTGTAGAAGTTGATAGGATTATTCGTGATTGCAAACTAGAACTAAGAAATTCCTTGTTCACTGTTGATTTGATATCGTTGGGTTATGGAAGTTTTGATGTGATTGTGAGGATGGACTAGTTGTCCAAGAATAAGGCTGTTATAGTGTGTCATGAGAAGGTAGTAGAGATACCGATAGAAAAGAATAGGATACTTCGAGTTCATGGGGAACGCACTTTGGGAGCCGCTAAAGCCCTAATGAACACTAAGGTAGATGAACATAGAATAAGTGATATACCCGTGGTGCAAGATTTTGCTGATGTGTTTCTGGAAGACTTATTGGGACTACCACTGTAACAACCCCATTTTTACAATATAGCAGCGGAAGCTAATCTGGGGTATTACTTCATGGATACAACAATCATAATCATAGAAAACGACCCAAAAGAGACGTTTATTCAAAAGATATGTTATCATTCATTTCAAATCAGAGTTTTACAAAGGCAGGTCCCAAAATCTAGAAACATAAAATGTGAATGATAACAAGTTTTAGCCATCTTCATGTCCATGCCACTCCGTACCGCAACTTGCTCAATTACCTGAGATAAACATGCTAAAAAGGGTCAACACAAAGGTTGAGTGAAATTCATAGGTTTGAAATGTAATAATTGAATACAGGTTATTATATGGAAATATTGGCATTACTGGGATAATTATCATGGAGATCATTATTATCATGGGAAAATAGTTGAATACTGAATGCAAGTCACTATAATGGTAATAATTGCAACGAATACAATTATCATGGAAAATCAGGGTAACATTATTTATTGTACCTAAGCTCATGACATCAATACATTAACAGGGAAATCACCGTAGTGATATTGGTTAGGGACAGATGTCCCCGTGGAAAAGATAACTTGCCAAGGTTACCTATTAGGACAAATATAGTGCGTTTGGCTACCCCAAGCATGGGTATACAAACGGGAGTCATCACCCCCAATAGATCTATTCACAATATTCGCGTTTACTCGCAATGCAAGTAATTAATGATTCATGATATGTAAATAATGGCATTGGAAGCTACTTAGGCAATAATATATCTGGATAGTATACATTTAGAAAACACTTGCATTCATGGTTTATATCAGGTATCACAGGTTTATAAAGTATTCAAAAGATTGAAATATGGGGTTATGAATTCATTAAGCCTTTGAAAAGTAATCACATTGTTATAAGATAAACGAGTATGTAAAAGAGTTTGTAACAAGCATGTATCCCCCTCGCGGGTTTATAAAACATTCAAAAGATTGAAAAGCGAGTCTATGAACTCACTAAGTCCCTTTAAAAGTAATCACGTTATTATAAGATAAACGAGTATATAAAAGAGTTTGTAACAAGCATGTATCCCCCTCGCGGGTTTATAAAACATTCAAAAGATACCAACCGAGTAAATATGTCAAGTCTTAAGGAAGATTGAACTTTAGAACTTTGGGGTATTAAGAGTTATGAGTTTGATTGAAGAGTATTGTATCACCGTTCGGGCCATCATAATTCAGAAGTCATTCAGTAAACGTTTGAGGAGCTAGGGTACTTTAAATCGTAAACCCAACAACTCAGTCAGAACGTAATACCAAGATGAAACCTCTTAATATGAAGCTCCCTAGTATTGTGGTACAATATAGCTTCCGGATGATCGGGTTTTAAGTGTTTTAATCAATATCTGGAAATGTTAAGCACGAGGAAGCATTAATTAAAGTTTATGACTGAGTAAGGTTTTAAACAATATTTTATACTTTTCAAAATGTTACATTTTAGCCAAAGGGATTGGAAAAATGCAAGGATACCCATAGGGTTTTGCATGTTTTACGACTCAGGGTTTGGAAAATTGCAAGTAGACCCCTAGGGTTTGCATTTTTACGACTTTGGTCCTTCAACTTTGAAAGATATACCAAGTAAACCTTGGACTTTGAAAAGTGACATAATAGACCCCTATAGTTATAACTTTGATAAAATGACATATTCAGCCCCTTTAGTTATAAGTTTCAGAAAGTTACGATATATACCCCTTGCATGGATTATAATTACAAAACATGTCCAAATTGCCATGCAAGCTTATTTTAACATTTCATTAGACATTTATAAGTTATAATAAACTAAAATATGAAGTTTTAACGCAACACAAGTTTAAAATAATGATTCGTTAAGCTAGGAAGCAAAACGGGTCAAATTAGGGTTTCAAAACGTAAACGCGCGGGTTTTAAGGTCAAATTCCTTCATTAATCAATAAAGTAGTTATTTTAAGATTATTTAAGCATGCTAGGATAGATTATAACAATATTTAATCATTATAACATTTATTTTTAAGAAAAACGCGAAATTAGGGTTTCGGGTGTACGGTTTTGGATCAAAACAGAAAATGAGCATGAATTGAGCTATGAAACTTTAACAAGAGTATATTTAGGATCATATGAACATTATAAGGGTGTAGGAGCAGAAGTAGAACATTCAAAACCTGGGTTTGAGCTTCAAGGAGCAAAAATGGTGGAAACGGGTCAGAATCGGGACTTTCGGCTTCGTACGGCTAGAGTAACGACTCCCGGGCTTCGTTTCTTGGTTTCTTTTGCTTCCTTTCTGTACTTGAGCCTTCTTAAGATCACTTAGGATCTATTAGAGCAAAGGATTGCTTCTATAATGGGTATGAGATAAGAGAGTGGGGGATGAAGAAAAATGAAGTGTTATGGCTCCTATTTATACTCAAATGAAGCATAGATGACTAAGGAAGCTTTGGTTCTGTTCTTGGACGTGTGGAGCAGCTAGGGGGTGACTAGGAGAGGCTATATGGTGATTTGTTAAGGCTAGAAACTAGATTGAAGGTGTGGATGGCCTAGATGGAAGCCACAGCTGAAGTAGGCAAAAACATGCACATGGTGCCTTCATTCTTGACCATGGAGGAGTCAAAGCTGCTTAGTAATATGCTACTATGAATCTAGAAGGGTTCTTGGGTGGTCATTTGCACATGGTAGCATTTTAAATGGGTCAAAATGAATATGGAAGTGGTTCGGGTCAGTTTTGGGCTTGACGTGGTGTTGAAGGGTTTTTCTAAGGTACATTGTGTTTATAATGATTAAGGATAGATGAAATAGGTTGTTAAGGTCTGGTATTAAAGTAATTAGCAAAGATTAGGAATTGGTTTGGGTTAAAACGGGTTAGAATTGAAGAAATGGGGTCACGGGTTTTCAACATAGGCTTGTTTTGGGTTTTCTTGACTTTCTTGGTTTATTATATTCGTATGATTTTGATTAGAATGATGGAGAATACAGATCCTAGGGCTTATTAACAGGATTATCATGAAGTCTTGATCAATGGTTTAAGTTAAATAGGTCTCGACAAATTGAAAAGAAGAAGCCGTTAGCTTAGATTAGGGTTCATATAGGCTTTTAGGTTTTCTAGCTTTGTACATTCTCGTACGTTGTTGAAGCAGGGATGGTTAATGATGGATAAAGTTGTAAACTCATTTAATGGCCCTTGGTTGGTTATTTGGGATTAGAATGGTTTAAAACGAGTAAACGGGTTAAATGAACCAATTAGGTACATTTAGGGTTTCTAGGATATGTTTTACGTACAAGTGAAGTAAAATGATGAAGTAATGATGAAATAATGATTGAATAGGATTGATATGATTGTAAAATAAGTTTTTACAACTCATTTGAGTGTTGGTTTGGGTTTATAATGGATAAAAGCCAAGAAACAGGTCATGGTTTAGAAACTAGCTCGGTTTTAGGGTTTAGGGTTTTGAATTAGGGTTTTGAGTGTAAAAAGATGTATGAAAGTTTATGAATAGAATATTTAGGGTTTACACCTTGTAAAATGAGTGTAGTAACTTGCTTAAGTGGTGGTGAAGAAATTAGAATGAAAACGGAGGTAAAACGGCTATTTTAGAGATCATGCTTAATGACTTGTACATTGAGCTTTTAGAGATTTGTACTTTGACTTGAAGAGATTTTATATTTCAAATGAGATATCATATTACTTGTACATATGCTTTAGTAGCTTGTGCATTCACTTTAGGGGTTAACCCTTCCATGAGATTAGGGTTTGGAGGTATATGATAACGGTTTAGAGCCCGTTTTGATATAACGTTGCGAATGGTACATTATAGGAATAATGTACTTTGTAATAAGGATATG
Source organism: Tanacetum coccineum (assembly GCA_026074375.1). NCBI lineage: Eukaryota > Viridiplantae > Streptophyta > Magnoliopsida > Asterales > Asteraceae > Tanacetum > Tanacetum coccineum. Next base: position 10,535 of record BQNB010028590.1, read on the forward strand.
ATGATATTGACTTGACATATTGTGATGTTTGCTTGACATATATGAAGACAGGATGGCCATAGATAGGTTGCGTAAGCTCGTTTACTTTAGTTATACAAGTTACCTTGCTTAATGAGATATTGACAATGCAAGTAATGTAATAAAGCGAAAAATTTCCCCGTACAATTGTAATAATAGTAAAATAGGTTTTGCATTTGATGAAAATTCTTGGGTTGTTATATGGAACAATTTCCAATGTCAAAGTTACATGTCATGGGAAATGTGTCTTTCATTCCTACATCCCAACAAATTGCATCAAATGCAAGGGATGTTTAGCACTAACAACTTTGGACCCATGAGATATTGGGGACGAAATGTTTGAGGTATTGCCTTATATAAATAGATATGCCTTGAAGTCGACTTATAACCCGATGAGTGGATAAAGGATAGCAGATGCTCCAAACACATGACGGGTAACCGAAAGCTCTTCTCAAGCTACAAGGAATACAACGGAGGTAATGTTATTTTTGCTAGCAATTTTTGCGGTAACATCATTGGCAAAGGTAGATAGTACCAAGTATCAAGGCATAATAGGTAGTTTATTATATCTAACGGCAAGTAGGCCCGATATCATGTTTAGTGTCTGCCTTTATGCCCGCTTCCAAGAGGCTCCTAAAACCTCTCACCTTGAAGCGGTTAAGCGTATCTTCTGATACATTAAAGGCACTACGCACTTAGGATTATGGTATCCTAAGGGGACCGACATAGAAACAGTAGTATATGCCGACTCTGATCATGCGGGAGATTATGTGGACTGAAAGAGCACTAGCGGTATTTGTACGTTCGTGGGATGTTGTTTGACATCTTGGTTCTCAAAGAAACAAACCGCTCTTGCTATATCCACTACCGAAGCCGAATACGTAAGCGCCGGAAAGGCATGTCAACAAGCACTATGGATGAAACAAGCTCTTATCGACTACGACGTTTGACTCGACGACGTCCCGATCATGTGCGACAATAAAGGCGCGATTGACCTTAGCAAAAACCCGGTGCAACATTCTCGAACCAAACACATCAAAATTCGTCACCACTTTCTTCGTGATAATGTCTAGAAAGGACATATCTCAATCGAAAAAGTGCCGTCCGTCGACAACATCGCCGACATTCTTACGAAACCCCTTAAACGTAAATCGTTTAACTATCTACGTCTTGGTTTAGGAATGATGGAACACATTCCATAAATCGTATTAGTCCGCTTCTCTTTCTTCTGTCTCAATTCTAGTCCGCGTTCCATTCCGCGTCGTGACAATTTAACTACTTCATCCGAAGCTAGTTAGATATTTTTAATTCACGAAATGCAAATTAATTAGTCACTCTTCCTAGTAAATTCGTGTCAAAATTTAAAAGTCCAAAAATTTCTTAATACGGGCGGCCCCATATCTCAGGCGGCCCCCAACCTATTTTAGGCGCCCCCTGGTCGATATGGGACCGCCAACAATAGACATCAAAATTTATACTTACTCAAAATTTCTTCAAAACTAAAAATGAAACACTCCCTCTCCCTGTTGCAGCGACGAACACGACCAAAAACAACCCAAAACTCAAAATCAACCATTAAAACACTAAAAACCAACATAATAACTTAAAATCAAACAATTAAATCCACAAATTGGTAGATAAATTCACACACATACAATTCATTACTAACATCTTCTTTGTAAGTCTTTTCTTTCTATTTTCTTTCAATTTGAGTTTAGGGTTCATAATGAACACATAAATTAAAATTGGGGATTTTTTCATTTTTTTAATTTTGTACAATTAGGACTACTAGGATACAATGTATAACTAATATGCTTCCTTTAGACATTAGATTTGCATATACTATTGAGTTTGTCGAAAAATTAATTTTGAACCAAAACTCCAATTTTATTTTCAAATCACTCACGTTAGAAACATAATAAAATTGTGGTTATGCATTGTTAATACAACTTTAAGCATTTGCTAAATGACAACTTCAAAAACCGTTTTTCCAAACACATACATATATGATCTCATAACAAAGATCGAATACCATAATTCATATGTAATTTTTTACATGTATGGATGATAAAATCAAATTAAGGAGTGTTTGTGATTAACTCTTAGGATTTTATAATTAATGTATAGAAGTTAATCTGTTAACTCGACATTTGTCATATTATAGCACCCAGCTAAAACAATGTCCATAAAATATTACAATAGTACAAGAGATAAAGAGAAACATATGACTTCAATTCTTTCTTTCCTAGGTAATCATGCGCTCGTGAAATTCAAACTGACGACCATAAAAATTCACAGACACAATAGCACAATGCATTTCACATGAATCGCTTTCACACCACATAACAAAAATGAGATAGAGAAGATATCAACACATCCCAAATCAGGGCCTGGATCGAATACTCGTGTCCTGAGGCAAGACGTCATAATATCACATCACACAAGATATAAAGAATCGACCTCTAAAGGGTACTTTTTGCAAATCCAACATCGTTGCATTGAATTACAAATAGATAAATTTATACATATTAAAAGATAATATGCAAACGGATGTAAAAGTTTTTAAAGTTTGGCAACGATTTAACATAGATTTAATTAGCAATTCTATACGACTCCGAGTTTGATTTCCAATGGCGAATGGCAACCCAAAAATACAACAAAGACAGTCCACAACTAAGCACCTGAGAAAAACAACTCAAACTGTCACAACTAAAATTGAAGTAAATTTCAATAGGTTTTAAGTTAGTTATTAAAGGTGTACAATAAAGCATATCAGCAAGTTTTCAACAGTACTCACTGACATTATATACAGATATCACTTCACATAAAAAGAAATTTACGTTTGCGCTAAGCTCATGACACCGAAGCTCAATTTAAAAGGAAGCATTTTATATGCCAAATAGAATTATCTCTAAAGGTATCTGACCAAGATCACCTATTGACATCCGACATGGTATATATCCGTTTGTTTTGACATCCAAATCAAAGTAAGTGTTACTTACCACTATAGGGATAATTACACCCCATAGCTCTACTTTTACAACAATCGTGCTTACTAAACCAGTAGGTCGATAAGCAATGACGGTTCATGATAATTTGGCATTAGGGTCTATTCGCTACTTAAGCAACCATGTTAATCAGGAAAAAGGAAACGAAAGTAACTGTGTCCATAGTTTTAAATAGCAAGCAATGATTTCTCACCCTAAAATAAGTAAAGTAAAAGTAGTAAACAAGTTGCTTATGAACTCCACCTTAAGCAAGATGAATCAAAAAGATAATCACCAAGTAAAAGATAGATAACTAAAAATCTAGCCCTGACCTAAAATAATAAACGCTTCTCAAAATCACGAAAAAACAGCCAGCAATTGCACATAATTCATCAGCCAAAAGAGCATCCATTGTGTGATTGCTTTGGTTTGATTATCAAATCATGACAAAATAAAATCATATAGTTTTTCGTTAAGTTTCGGCGTTTAACCAAAAATTACTATTTTTAGTAAGTTTCTATTTTAGGAAAGTTTTTAGTTTCTGAACAGTTAAGTACCGTCCCCATGATATTTATTAAAGTTTTCTATATTTATTCAAAACACACTAACGAGCCTTAATTACTTAACTTCTAAGTCTGTTCCGCTAAATTCTTACCAAACTTAATATTTTTAGTAACTTTATCGCTTTTCCTAAAATATGCTAACGACGTCTTTAAATGATACTAATCAATAGTATATATATGTTCATATTTTTCGGCTAGTGTTTGAGAAGGTCCAAACATGTTTCCAAAAGTGTCCCGAAAACTCTTTTACAATTCACATCAGTCACATTAGTCATTCGATTTTGTTGAAAAATGTTTCAAGTTGCATTGGCTATAACTTGTTCGTTTTCAATCCAATATTTAAATTTGGCGATATATGAAAAGCTAATCTATCGATAACGAGCTCCTCCAAAAACCTACTTTTTACGCCTAAAGAAAACTTTTTTAGTCAAGCGAACCATAAACCCCAACACAAGATTTCTGATCAGCAAGCACATTTTGCCAAAACGGCAACAAAATTCCACCCAAACTTTACATATGCTTAATCTTACCTAATCTCCATCACAACAGTAATCCGCCACAAAAGAATCACACCTAAGACTAACATAATCCCTTCAGTTTCTATTGTTTGCACTCTCATTCAAACACATCATCTCACCAAGACAATATTGAACTAGTAAAAACAAAGTAATACATTAGTTATAAAATCTAGTTTTAAAATCTTCAAAAATTTAAAACACAACATATGATTGTATGAATCTTGAAATATAAAAGAACAATAAGTAATCAGCAAGAAAAGATTCAAGATACATACAAGAAAGAAGAACAAGAAACAACTAACACACGATCTAGACAAAAATCACTAATCTTGGACAAAAACCCTAAAATAATAAAACCAAACCCAAATTGTAGAAGTCACTTGTACAAAAACTGGATCGTCGCACATGCTGTTTTTTGAATGGGCCACACATCAGATATTTATGTGACCTAATGTACCAAGGATAAAATAAACACCAAACACTTGAACTCATTTTGTGTGACCATTTTGGAATTTCATTGTCACACATTTGAATATTTAAGTGACTAGAGTTAACTGGTATTTTTTTTGTTGATTAATTTAGTCATTTATAACTTTGGAAACGTGTGACAATACAAATAATTTGAAACATTGAGTCTCACTAATATAGACATATGTGACGCAATATATGTCACACAATGTGAACAGTGTGACCATAGATCCCATATATGTGTCACATGGAATAATTATGTATGTTGCTAAATCATATCGTCCCAAGTTTGTCACACAGTATTTAAAAGTACTAAGCTAATATTTATTGCTGAATATTTAGCCACATATGAATTTTTGAAATGTGTGACTACTGAAAATAGAGTTTGAAGCATTAGCACGATATACATTTAAAAGGACAAATATATGTCAACACGTTGAATAGTGTGACCAATGTCATATATGATACACACTAAACATAGACATACAAAAGTATATTCTTAAACACCAAAAGTTTATGAATTTTCAATCTCCCCTTTGTTTTATTCTAAGGCTCTTCTCCGCACCCCCCCCCTTTCCTAAAAAATCAAAACCCGCTTCTTTTACCAAAAGAAATTCGAACACCCGATGCTTTACCTATTCATTTCAACCTTTCACACAACATCTCCTTTAACCAACCTCTCCTAAGCCCTAGACCGGCTTCTTCATCACAAACCGTTTCTCTCTCACTAACCGGTTAATGGTCTCAAAAACCAACACCATTGTCTTCATTAATTTCTCTTATTCAGGTTATTCCAAATTCACATCTTGTTCTTTTAATTTATTGTTTATTATTTCCTATCATATTTGCTCTTTGTGACTTATAGAGATACGATTTTTAACATAATGGTTTGATTGTTTTTCTACATTTCTTAATAATTAATTTATAGTATTTTTATTTAATGAATAAGCAGTGCTTATAATTATTTATGTCAGAATTCAGAGTGAAAGCATAAGCTAAACATCCCTCTTTTTATCACATATAATTATTATAAGTTATGTTTGATAATTTTGTTGGGTCATGTGGGACTGCTACTCTTCCCAGGTTTCATGGAAGGCTTTTTTCTTTTTGGATAATTTTTTGGTTTCCATTCTGGCTTTTTGAAGTCTTTGTTCTTTATCATTTTGTTTCATTATGCTTCTTTAGGTTGATTATTGGGTTTGTTTTGGTTGTCCTTCTCACTTTACTTATATTGATTATTGGTGTGGGGGATGCCCTTGTATTGTATCATGTACGCTTGTATTTGTTTTATAAATGTGTTTGCCTTCTCAAAAAAAAAGTATAAATTAGGTTTGAAGTAATCATTATTTAAACCCTCATAGTTAGTTGTGTTGGGATGTAGTTACACATTTGCGGCTTTTTAAAGGGATGTATGATGTTGCTTATTGAATAAACATGTATAGGTGATGTTTGGGATTGCGTTTTTAAGCGGCAAGCATATAATATTGGTCGGTTGGTATTGCTAACGTGCACATGCTTATATGATAGACCAACACGTACAAACATTCTTTACTAAATCACACACGGCTTCCCGTTTAGTGACTCTGCAACATAGGGTATTTTAAGTTTTTTTGAACTAATATATGCTTACATAATTGCTCTGATTATGGGTCTCTTTGAGGCTTGAGTTGTTGACGATCTAGATAAGATGCCAATCACCATGAATTAAAACTTTATTAATGTAAAAGAATAGGCATATTACATACAATGGCTAAGAAAATCACAATCGTCAAAAGCTTAATACAACAAAGGCAATTGGAAGGTGATTTTTATTAGTTTTATGTTTTAACTGATGATGCAAGCAATAAATAAACGTGTTTGTTCCATGGCTTAAAGTGAATTTTATAAGGTTATTGCAGATATTTAATCTTCCTGAAAGCATAATAGATCTAATGAATGGTTTTTGGGCCATTTCTCTGTTTGCTCTTTAATGAAATTATGAATAGGTTATATTATTCAAAAATATTATGTGATGCCATCATTGAAACTCGTCCAATTGAATTTTTTATTTAACATTTGGATTATTAGTTTGTACTAATAATGTATTTGTAATCCTATATATCACTTCCAAATATAAATAAAAGAAAAAGAGAAAGTAAAAATTTGGATTTGGTTTTTTCTGTGATGCTTGATGGTGTTTGTTTTTAATCTGTGGCTTTTATTTTAATCTCCAATAATTGCCAGGCAATGTTGGCAAGTACTCAGAATGCCATACAGTATAAAAGAGTTCTTGCAGCGGAGGAAATTAGAATCAAAAAGGTAAAGTAATGTCATCTAAATAACCAAATAGTAATGCCTTCAAGTTGAATAAAGTAAATACACATCAAATGGTTTCAATTAAGAAATACAAGGTGGAGTTTATAACCATTACAACTTTGATTGGGTTGCAAGTATTATCTTAACTGGTCAAACGTTATCAAATGGGTAGTGAAAAGTCGCCCTGATTGGTATATAATACGTAATGTACATGTGCGTAGAATGCGAGGATAGTAAAAAGAATATTGATGTATAATCTGTTAGATCTAATTGATTGAGATTCATTAATAAAGTCTAGGATTTGAGAGGCTTTTTTATTTTTAACATGTTAGTAAATGTTCTTCCTTAGCATTATAATTGGTTGACTGCTTAATTTTTATTTTTTTAGGCTTTAAACTCATCTGATAAGACAAAGCTAAAGGTCAGGAAGTTGCAGCATCAAGTCTCACCATTTAAACCACTACGCTCTGCAGTCCATGCGACCCTCTCTGTCAAACCAATATCACAAAGCATCCATCCGCTGTAGTGGAAAAACTTCACATTCTAAAACCATCATAGTGAAAGTGATGGTTATCACTCCCACAAAGGAAAGCTTGAGTCTAAACAAGTGGTAGTAAAGTACAAATAGCCCTCGTACAGGTGAATCTAACCTGTGGTTAAAAATACCCGTATGACCTGACTTAAAAATTATAACAAGTATATATTATTCACTTATATCTTAGTCAAACGATGATCTTGTATTGGTCTGTGTAATTGATTGTGAAGCATCATCTGACAGATGGAGCTAAGAGACTAATTGATGAATTATTGGGTAATGTGCTATCTTATAAAAACTGTGATAAATGCTAAAGAGACTAATGGAGAATTGTGACGTTAATGTGCATCTTAATTGTACCTCAACAAAACACCGGGTTCATTTTGGATTCTTTTAGTGAAATTTTTTTTAAATGGAAGGAACGAATGAGGAGAGCTACAAGTTTCCCCGATAGCTGGTGCGAACATTAAGAATTTTTTTAGCATTAGCATATAATTCACCTCTATATCTATAAAGGTTAACACAACTATTACACGTATTACACTCCTGATGAAATAAAATAGATTTCTTTCAAACCCATAAAAAGCTCAATACACTCCTGATTTGCATATTTAAAAAAATTGCACAGTCCGTTTAATAGTTTGTGGTCACATGATGTTCGTGTTGAATCAAGATTCAGGCATTGGCGGTCATTTAGCGGTTCTTCAGATTCAGTATGTATAATTTTATATTAATACAACTATTGCGTGCATTAGCGGACTTGCAGATTTCAAGGCGTTGCATTGGCGGTCTTTCACAGATTCAGCATGCTTTACTAAGAATGGTATTGCGTGTATAATCTTGGAAGGTATACCAAAAGGTTTTATATTTATATTGCAATTCGAGTGTATTAAGAAAGTAATATTGGCCTTCAAAGAATTCATAATGTTTATGCGTCCAAGAATTATTATGTTGCCGTTCGTGTAATACTGTTCGAATACAAGAATTGTTAAAAACTATTTGGTTATGCACTTTGCAATTAAACATAGGGAATACACTACACTGCATTCTTTTATGAAACCTTCATAGCACAGCCTTTGAAAATTAGTACTGCTCGCTGCCAATACAATATTATAACTGATCCTTGAAAAATAGTGTTTTGTCTATGTACTGCTCCTTAAAATTAGTGTTTGCCTTGAAAATAGTATTGTCGGCACGGCCAATACAACATTAGACTAGTTGCCTTTCGTATATATAGGCTTCCATCATACCATAATGTGATTATAACACATGGATATTTGGTAGGAAATTTCCTTGTTAATATCTTTATCGTCCCGTTATTCAGCCCCCCCACATCAAGAATTCTCTTTGAAGGACAATCTATTTCTTCCAGAAAGTCGACAAGGTACTCATTTAAAAACTTCTTTTACATAATATGACTTCCTCAAAATCCTGGATTACCATTACTATTAAGGACATATCACTCTTAACATAATATTCGGTGCAATTAATCCACTAGACAATAACTTCCGCAAAAGATATTTTAAGTTTTAGGTAATTGTGTGATGCTACAGACGTTCCGGTTCATGTTTGTTATTGCATGCAAACTATATATTTTGACTCTTGTATTCTGGTGGTAAGATATTTTATATTGGATTAGATGACAGCAATAGCCCGAACTTCAATAACAATTTTATCACAGTACACGTTTAGATACTATTGTAAATTGTTTTCAAGTAAATTAAAAAGGCAATAAAGCTCTTAATATTTAGATTAGCAAGTATCCTATTGAAACACTTTATACTGATTACATTTGGAGTGTAGTCTCACATGTGTAGAGCACTTCGCATTGCATACGAGAGGCGATGAGGGGTTCGATTTCCCCGCACATTTCCATATTATAAAAATTAAGTGGCCATTAGGGGAAAAATAGTTCCACACAAAATACAGTATTTACTTGAGTTACAAAGCATAAGGTCACACCTTATAAACTTGCTTTTGGCCACTTTTTGGAGTATACTTGCTATGTACTAAATCACCACAAAAAACATGGCTTTGTATGACTAAATCTATAAGCAAAGGCCACCCAGAACATAAAAGATTCCATGTGAGGCCATTTGAGATGAACATTTGGGTCACGACTTATTAACACTTTGGTCACTTTAATGCTATTGTATGTGACTAAAAACCAAAAAAAAACATGCTTTGATGGCTAAATATTACAAAAGGTACACCCAAAAACTTCAAATTCATGTGGCCCAATAGGATATCAATAGTCCAACAAAATACACGATTTCTTCAATTTAAACGACCATATTGGTCATACTTATTGAAACACTTTTGGTCACTTTATATGCCTAGTTGATTGTTACTAACGTACCCAAAACAACACGCTTGGTGTGGCTAAATATTACAAAAATGGTCACACCAACATAAAAATCAGTGGCCATTGGATGAACAATAGTCACAACACAAAATACACATATTCTTTCAACTTTAAACACCCTATGTCACACCTATTTAACACTTCTGGCCACTGTCAAGATGTTTAATTTAATTGACTAAATATACCAAAAAAAACAAGCTTTGTTAGTTGTTAGCATTAGTGTTATAGTCACTTAAATTATACCTATATTAGTCCACACAAAAACGTGGATACGGACACTAAATTTTCTTATGTGTGACTACTCGAATGCGTACCGTAAGTGCCCTAACGATCGCGATGACATTTTGTCACACAATTCGAAAAACTGATTTCGCAGAGGTGGGACTATAATTAATAAGTCACACATTTTTTGGTGTGAACCAATACCACTTTTATGTACTAGTGGGATCTTGAGAAAAACCCTTAAATCAAAAAAAAAAACCATCTTGGAATGACCTTGACTTTGAAAAAATGAAGTTTAGGTTTGTTTTTGAAAATTTTTAAGTTAAGAATCAAAAGTATGATTGTGTGTAGTGTTTTGTGGGTTAGGAGGAGACAATCGAGAAAGAAAACATTTTTGCCAAATGAAAATTAACTAAAAGAGAGTGTGTGTTATAAGTGGTAGTTTATAGGAACAGGGTTGGGGTTTTATTTTTAAGTGTTACAAGTGACTCAAACACACCAAGAGTCTAGTGTGGTTGACGGGGTTCGGCCGAATAAGGTCAAGGAGGTGGGGGAGAGAACAAAAGAATTTTCTTGGCTCAAATTTAGGTTTAAATGGGTTACCACTTTGGCTCAAAGTTAGACTTAAATAGCTTACTAGTTGTAATAGTGGGTCCCTAGGTCAACATGAGAAGTGTAAGAGGCAATATTGCTTATAGTGGAGAATAAAACAAACATTTTCACTTTCTCTTCTTATTCAGCATGGAATGTTGTATTTAAAAAGAAGCTCTTGAATGAAATTTAGGACTTATGTTGCCAATTTTGTATTGGTTCTTAGGCTTACCAAGGATGACACAAGATGGAGGGTGAACGAGAAATTTTTAACTTATGAACATTAGATAGGACGATAACTAAAGTTTTACAATACACGAAAAGACTATTCGAGTTTCCGGGGTCCGCTTTAGGTCAAAAACCGAAAAACTGCAATTTAAACGTTAAAGCGAAAAATAAATACCCGGGATTGTCGGTAAAAAACAGAAGCACTTAGAAAAGAAAAATAACTCATAATAATATCTAAAATAATCCAAATCCAGAAGTCAAAACGCGTCCAAAGACAATTTTATCATGAAAAATACGCGGGTTAACTTTACGGTAACTGTCGGTATTCAAACGTAACGTATAAAAGTCAAAAATAATTGTCGAAAAAGTTTAAAATATTAACCTGAAAGTTTCAGGGTGTGACAAGAAACCTTAAAAGTCACTACATTCATGAGGGTCGGGTGGTTTTTGATGACTTTGCGGATCTAAACTATGCGGTCTAGTATTGTTTACATTTTCATTGAGTTTTGAGTGTCATCCTTGAAAATAAAACCACATATTTCTTCGCTCTACTTGATTTTATTAGTCAATATCCAATAAACTATTTCTGACGAAGGTCAAATGCTCATAAACGAATTTGTGATTAAAAACAATTCTTTTTCTTTACTCTCTTGTAGAATTTGCCAAACTCTTGACATAGACCTTGCGAGGGTGATTGCGTCTTTACCGAAAGAAGGGTCACATTGACTATTGGCGATATGGTTCCCTACAGATGAGAAATCCATATCAAACAACCCTCTTTCTCCTAATGACATCATTTCGTATATTCAAATTTGATCGTGAAGGTCAGCTTTTCCGGCCGCATCACGTCATGAGGACGAAATGTTGAGTTCAATGATCATCAAATTCTCACTCGTAAAATAATGCCACCTCTGAATCCTTTGGACGAAATCTATCCGGTAAAATGTTTTTTTGTTGGGGGGTAATCGAGACCTTGTTCCCACGATCATTGATACAAAACTCCATTGTGTTTTCTAACTCGAAAATTCAATCTCGCCCTATTATAAGGCAAAACGAATGGATTGGGTCCACTAAACATCTAGTTAATTCTAACCTAACCCTAACGTATGATCGTTATTACCTTGTTTAATGATTCGTATGCGTGAGACCTCCTGAGTTGTTAAACGAGTCCTATGTCTTGTACGATCGTGTCATGAATCCTCTTACCGCTTAACAAGAGCGAAAGACTTGAAAGGAACGTGGCACGAGAAGAGGTCGTCACTCCACTGTCTTCTTCCTCACCTTCGATCAAACCATCCTCCCTCTCATCTTAACGATGCATGATGTATTGCATTCTAACAAGCACTCCCTTTAACTTTGCCTATTTTCTGAACAAACGAGTTGAAAATATTAAAAATTAACCAAACTCTCCAATGCTATATGGAATGATTCTAAATCGTCTATATGATCACCTCATCAAAATCAATCCTCATCTACAAAAATCAAAGTATATACTGTATTGGCCATCCATGAAACCCTGGGTTCATCCTAAGCATCTTCAAGTAATCATCTCCATATCCTCCGAAAAAGTCACTAGCGATGATTCGAAGACCTCAACACATGTTTGAGATATTTGTGCATCCTACTAATATGCTAAGACATACATACTATTATTATTATTGCTATGTATTATTACTTTGACTATCATCTAGTTTACTCTAGTTCATGTATAACATTTCTTGGTCATTATTCATGCATGCATCCTGATGCAATATGGCTACCTATATTATGTATGATTATCTCTTAGTTCATATACTTATATGTGCTTTCTTGGTAAAATCTAGGATAACCAATTTTGTAAATTTGATTGCTTGATATTAGATGATCCATGGTAAAATAGGATTGACTACAAAAGGGTGTCTTTAGGAAACCTTTTATGGATAGATTTTACAAAATTTGAAAAACTGGAAAAATTTTGATGCTCTAGAAAACGGCCCCCATAAATACTAGACGACCCCCTTATATATCTGGGATCGCCATGTAATTATGGGACCATTATCAAAGTCACAGAAAATTTACTATGACTACTTGATTTTATGTGCAGTTGACTATTCTCTTCTATATGCCCAGCTAAACTTCTTGTATTTTGCTAAACCACTTTTGGAATCTATCTTTTTAATCCTCATGTTATGCCATTTCAATCCTACGCTTCCTAATTAAATAAGCCATCCTTCCCACTCTTCTTATCATCTTCATCTTCTTCAAACCATTCTACCATGAATTCCGCTCAATCTTCTTCTTCTAACCCTTCCAAGAAAATCAAACTAACCATAATCCCTCCTAGACAACTATTTGTTAACATTTCTAGTGATGAAGATGTCACCACCACACCTTCTCCTAGACCTTCAAACCCTCAACCACTTCAAAGTCATCCTTCTTTAGATATCACATTTTCTTTGTCACCAATCACTCCTCTTGATCACATTCTTGATACTCCATCACCACCTTCACCACAACCACAACCTCAACCACCTCTCATGGGTCATCCCATTTACTTTAACTATCATGACTATCATGGGTCAACTTATCTTTGTTGTTTTCATAACCGTAATCTTATCTTTTCTCTTAGGAATGAAATGAACCTAATGTTTGCTCACCTTGAGTATCTTCTCACCTCCACCATGAATTCACTCTCTCCATCTCACCCTTGAAAACTAGGTCATATCACCTCATAATTGGTTACCCTAACCCTTTTGCTCAAATTCATTTCCTATTAATCAAGGATCGTCTAGGACTTATGCGATGATATCTTTATCTACCTTTTGTAGTATGTTTAAATTGTGGTGTAATGTATGAATGAATGTCTCTTTGTTAAGTCTTAACTCTATTTTGCTTACATGTAGTATGCTTCTTGTATGAGCTTATTAAGTAATGAATGAAGTCACTTTATGATTTAACTTTCATGAATTGCTATAAGTGCTACTAGTTGAGAATATATTGTCTTGCACTTGTACCTTTAACTTTGTTTTGTAGCAAACAATTTTCGTAAGATCGATCCCTTGGTGCCCCAAATGAGAGGGAGCATACATTAAGGGGGATTCTTGATATCATCGACTTCTTTCTTTCTACAACAATTCGACAATCATTCTTTTTGAATTCGACAAAAAGGGGGAGAAATGGAATGAAAACTCATTGATAATTTGAAACCTTTAATTTTATACAAAAGAGTTATATTTGTTCATCCATCAAAAACGGGGGAGGATTGTTAATTACTATTAATGTTAAACGTTATTTATATTTTTTCGACCTCTCAAATGTTTTGATAAATAAACAAATGTAAAAAACGTTTATGATAAAAATAAATGTTTACAAATTATTAATAGTAAAATTCCATTTCTAAGATTAGTAATCACTTAAGGTATGAACAAACAAATTATTAAGCATGATTAATGATCAAGAAAATATTTTTTCTCATCCATTACATTTGTACAAAAGTATTTCACAAAAAAAATTATATAAAATATTTTCTAATTAAAAAAAAAGTTTTATTAAAAACTTAAATTTGAAATTCAAATTTCCCCTCCAAAATGGAAGGTTCCATAACAGAAACAACATTTCCCACAGAAAGACAAAAACAGGAGCGTAGTCTACTGTGCAGCCCCTTTATAGGCCCGGCGGCCCCCAGATATATCTGGTACCGCCAGGACCGCCCTTAGTGACCGTTGGGTTTTCTTGCCTATAAATACTGCTCCATTCCCAGCAGAAAATCAGACCTCTTTGTACGAAATTTTCAGATAACTTTCTCTCTCTAAAAATCTTCTTTCTCTCTCTAAATCTCTTGATCACTAACATTCTTAGATCTAGTATCAAGTGATCTAATCTCTTCTTCTCACCTCTTCTTTCTCAATCAAGTGCAAGAGAAGAACATTCATATTCACCAAGAAACAAATTGTTATTTAGTGATATCTCCTCTCTTTTTCTAAGTATAAATCTCTATTGTAATTATCTTGTGTGATTGTGTGATTCGGATTGTGTGTATATCCGATAGTGTAGATCTTGTGAGTGTATAGTAATTATGAAGTGGTAGATTGGTTCTAGCTAAGATTAGGACTCGAGATTTAGCTTAGTGTCGCAAAATAACGTAAGCGACGTGTAAACGGTTTTTTCCGCCTGAAGGGAGCTTGTTGACATAGTGAAATCTCGAGTAGGATACTCGAGGAGTGGAGTAGGGCGAAGAAGAGCTTCGTATCCAAACT
Source organism: Tanacetum coccineum (assembly GCA_026074375.1). Taxonomy (NCBI): domain Eukaryota; kingdom Viridiplantae; phylum Streptophyta; class Magnoliopsida; order Asterales; family Asteraceae; genus Tanacetum; species Tanacetum coccineum. The sequence goes on from BQNB010028590.1 coordinate 25,560, forward strand.
ACTATAAATCTTGGTGTCTTGGTTTGATTGTTCCTCTCTCATCCTTTTATATTGTTATGATTGCTATTTAGTATTAGTTTAGATATTTACTTTGTTGATTCATATTGTTGATTGGTTGAACATACAACTCGAAACTAAGTATTGTGAAAGAAAACTTTTAAAACGTAAAACGAACCTGTAAACTATTCAACCCCGCCATCTAGTTTCCACACTTTTTAAAGTTCCTTACGGCCATAGCATATTCTTCATCATCACTTTTGGATGTCGAAGTTTCATTATCACTAGACTCTTTCTTAGCTTTCAAGGCAATGGACTTAACTCTTTCCTTTTTGCCTTTATTGATTTTAGAATCTTTTTCCCTGACAACTTCAAGTACTTTTAGATTGCCGATAAGCTCGTCTAGAGCTAGTGATGACAAATCTTTTGGTTCTTCAATCGTCATGACCTTTGCTCTCCATTTAGGATGTAGAGCCCTAAGAAACTTCCTAATATAGTTCTTGCTAGAGTGATGTGCTGTCGTGTAGGGTCAATTTATTAATTACCAAGTTTTAAATTTATATTTACCCGACTTATCCTAAAACAACACTTTAACGGGTAGTGTACCAGATCGGGTGGAATTTTGTGGTAAGTAGGGTGTCGAACACTAATAGCGAGGTCGTTAACCTTATATTCTATCAATATTTTAATAATCTAATTAAGGTAATTCTAATTACTTGTTAAACCTATGCTAAACCTAGTTCTAATGATAATGGAGGGTTTTCAGCTTGAGAGACTGGCACAGGTTTTATGGTGACAAAAATCAATTGTAAACACAATAAAGATGCAAGAAAAGAAGATAAAAGAGCGGTACAAGCCAAATGATAGAAAACTGTATTAGCCATATTAAATTCGATTAAATGCTGGTTTGTTTGTTTAGTGCAATGATTTCTTATCTCGAAGTGGCATATCATTCTTAAGACTTAGGCGGGACATTATCCTAAGCCCTAGACACGTTGAATCCTGTCACAATTAATGTATCTTCATAAAGCATCCTTTTAGTTTAATTATAATCTATCTAGGGATTAGAGCAATGGTGATTGATGTGCTATCGTGTAGGGTCAATTTATTGATTACCAAGTTTTAAATTTATATTTAGCCGACAAAAGGGCCTAACAGTGAACTTAACTAACATACTTTTAATTCTGTTACGCAGATAATCCTAATCAAGATGTGGGGAATTTAAAATAAGTGTAAGCTAGATGTTTGTTAATCTTTTTGTTCAAGATCATATGTTTTGTTTGGTTCGATTACATATTGCTTGATTTTAGGATGTCCTTATATTTCACTCATCTTACATGTGTAGTTGTCAACGTGTGATATTTAAAAACGTGTTTGTTTTTTCAAAAGCCAGAGATGTCTTATTGTGATGACAAAGACATATAGTTATATTGAGAGTGTATTTAAGAATCTCTATTTTCATGTCCATGTGAAATGAATCTCATCAATATTATTTATCTTAATTGAGTTTGGATTCTTTAATGAAAATGATATACTAGAGACATAATTTTTATTTTTTAAACAAATACCTTGTTTCTTAAATATTATTATTCTTATCAATGTTTGTGATATCATAATTAAATAAAGTATTTTGAATAATGTATTTTTACTTTGTTTATGCATTGACATGATATTTTGATAGGTTTATTATTCAATTCTAAATATCCATTTATGCGAACGAAAAAATAAAATGCATAGATATATAGTACCCTTAATCAATCGTGTAATATGATAGATTCATAAATTATTTAAAAACATAATTTTTTCCCAAAACATCATGTTATCTTAGGTGAATAAACAAGAATATATTCTTATTTGAGAATTAAGTTAAATTGAACTTTGTCTTTGAGTTGTACTATTTATGTCGTATGAGCATAAAGTTTACACAGTGTTAGTCGTGCTCGTGTTTGTTTTTTTGGAAATGACACATTTACCAATTGTTTGCATTGCAATGTAAATCGCTTGAATATTTCGGACGAAACATCCAAGTCGTCAATCCTACTTCATTGTGTATTTTATGCATGTATAAAACATATTAGTATAATATTTGGAACACAACTATTGGACAAGTAGACTCAATATGGCATCATCAACACAAGTGTGAGTTATGATCCGATGCATATTCTTTTCATCTAGAGAAGGATGCAATCATTTTCATATCAATCAAGTGTGATTGAGTATGTAGATCCAAGATAATATCTTTTGTTATATATATTGATATAGTCTTGAAACTAAACAAATAAGAATCCAATTTCATGTCCATACTCAAAAACTTGTCAATTAGATTCGATAAATATATCAATCATAATTTGAATAATGAATCGATATATAATCGAGATCTTTCTTGACCCTCACAAACACTCATTTAAAAGAAAATAAATAAATATTTTAATAGTGTGTTCCATTAATCCTAAGACTAGTATTAAGTGTGAGGACATTTAAAATGATGACCTAAGTGAGTTATTATGTTTAATAAGGTTTACAAGATGTTGATGTAACATTTGCAAACAAAGTGATCTTTTCCTATATGCAATGCAAGAATAATTTCATAATCTTAATGCAACAAATCTAGCATAAGTTTTTGTTAGGCATAATCCGAAAAACTAGTTACAAACAAATAGTGTACATGACACATGTGCTTAGATATTTAATTAGCTCAATTACAAATAGCAATGATCATTTAATAATTTCTATTAGCAAAATTAAGACACAAAGAAGTGCACATAATCATATAGCATAACACATAAAAGTACTTGTCGTCGTTTTGTGTATTAGATACAACAATGTATACTTAGCTCGGTTTTGTTTGAAAACGAATTAGTTTCCTCCTCATTTTAAAAATTAACCAATTTTAATATTTTTAAAAAGATAATTATACCATTTTTCAAAGATATACCAACTAGAAATGTCCGACTCGAAAGGAAAAGATAAAATACAAGTTTTACGATAAACCGAGACTCAACGTTTTGGAGAATAAGTAGTATTTTGCCTTTCTGACTTACTTATGTTTGAAATAAATACTTGGAAGTATTTTTATATGAAAGTAGACTCAATTATCTTTAAAATGGTGGGTGGCACGACTTCTACGGACTTACGGTTTATTTGATATGAATTTTCAAAAGTTTTTGAAAATCTGCCGAATCAGACAGGTGGCCCCCTGATTGATAAGGGGGCCGCCAGGGTGATAATGGGACCGCCCATGTGACACTCCGATTCGCATTTTTTGTACAAAATCATTTACTAACTTAGCGAAAAGATGTAGAACTTACTAAGCTTAATACTGAACATAAAACACTTATCACTTAATAATATCTATTAACAAAATTAAGACACAAAGAAGTGCACATAAATCAATAAAGTCATAGCACACAAAAATACTACTTGTCTTGTGTATTAAATAATTCAATGTATACATAGCTCGTTTATTTTGTTTGAACCACAAAATAGTTTCTCTCCCTTTAAAAAATAACCAATTTTAATATTTTTGAAAAGTCAGTTACACTATTTTTCAAAGATATATCGACTAGAAATGTCTGACTCGAAAGAAAAAGATAAAATACAAGTTTTACGTTAAAATGAAACTCAACGTTTTGGACAATAAGTAGTATTTTGTATTTTTGAGCAACTTAGGTTTATTTTTAATACTTGGAAGTGTTCTTATATGAAAGTAGACTCAATTATCTTTAAAATGACGGGTGGCACGACTTCTACGGACTTACGGTTGATTTTATATGAATTTTCAAAGTTTTCGAAAATCTTCCAAATCAGACAGGTGGCCCCCTAATTGATAAGGGGGCCGGCTAGGAGCTAAGGGGGCCGCCCATCTGACACTCAGATTTGCCAATTTTTGTACAAAATCATTTGGTGACTTTGCGAAAAGGTGTATAACTTACTGAACTTGAAACCGAACATATAACACTTATTTTAAGCATCATTTTTACCTCAAGCTAGTATACTAAGTGTATTTAACAACAAAACAAATACAAGTTAAGCAACAAAAATACTTTTCATATTTAATCCCCCTTCATGGGTAATTTGATACATGGATCGTACTCAATTTTTAAAACCATTTGTTTTGAAAATTAAAGCGACGTGGCTCCTGATACTAATTGTGGAAATCATAGGGGGGGGGGGGGTGAATACGTTTCCATTTAAAAACTTAAAATGTTTCGTATCAAATTGCCGATCAAGTTAGACGCAATATGAGAAGTGTGTATAATACATTTATATTCACTAGAGCACAATCACAATATTAACTTATATCCATGACACAATTATCATCCAAACAATATAAGCAACAATTCACACACATATAGATATAATGCAAATATAAATGTAAGGCGATAAAGTAAATAAAAATGTAAAGCGAAAGGTAAAAGGAAATGCAAACCGGACACGAAGATTTATAGTGGTTCGGTCACGAAGCTCCTCTTCGCCCTACTCCACTCCCCGAGTACCCAACTCGAGAGTTACTTCACTAGTCAACAAGCTCCCTTTAGGCGGAGAAAACCGTACACAAGTAGCTTACACCAATTTCCGACACAAAGCCAAATGTCGAGTTCTAATCTTAGCTAGAACCAATCTACCACGTAGCTTACACCAATTTCTGACACTAAGCCAAATGTCGAGTTCTAATCTTAGCTAGAACCAATCTACCCCGTAGCTTACACCAATTTCTGACACTAAGCCAAATGTCGAGTTCTAATCTTAGCTAGAACCAATCTACCACATGCTTGTATTTTAAGGCCTAAAATACTAAGTATTTACCTCACCTAACACTAATCAGATCAATCCCGATCTAACTACCAATCACCTTTACAAGTATTTACGTCATCTAAATACTAGCACGATCAACCCGATCTAACTATTACACGAGTTTGGAATATATGGACTCGATCTATACATTATGAATGTAACACATGTCACGAATGCACTAACTAAACTACATAACTTCGTATCTTGACAATAACGAGAGTTCTTCTCTTGCACTTGATGGAATGGATTGATTAGATCACATTTATACAAACTCATAACAAGTTAAGTGATCAAAGAAAAAGGTTTGGAAGAAGGTTTTAAATCTGAGAAAAACTGTGTGCAAAGAGGTGGAAAAATCTGTGGGAATATTCCACTATTTATAGGCAAAGTTTCGGACCAAAAAGCATGGCCGACCGCCTTAGCTCCTTGACCAGCCCCCTTATCACTAAGGGGGCCGCCCATATATTTAAGGGGGCCGCCCATGTTAGTCTTATATTATCCTTTCACAACAACAATAAGCAAACCAAATAAGCTCAAATGAGCCAGCAATAAGAAAAGAAAAGAGGAGAGAGAGAAGAAAGTTAAAAAACTTAGAATTAGAGATATTGAAATGAGATTACAAGTGTGAGAAAATGCAACCAACACCCTCTCCATGCGTGGAGAGGGTTTCTTTTATACCCTTGAGCCATAAGTGGCATGTGGGCTTTTCTACTTGGGTCGGGCTTGGCTAAACTTGGGCTTTGAGCCCGAAACACGGATAATATTAGATTACAACTCAAGCCCGTTAAACCCGACTAGCCTATTACTTTACAAGACCCAATTTGATTTTATAAGACCGATAACATTCTTGGTTGACTTAATATAATTAAGGCTAAACAAAACTCCCTCCCTCCCCCCAATGTTGAGGTGTCTCTTTTCTTCAAACCTCCCTCCGTACCACCGATAACATTCTTTGTATGAGAGTTAGCTTTGTTTTGTCTTTCTTTGTTTGTAATGGCTTTATTTCTTCATGCTTGTGATCTTTGATATCTTGAGCCTTTTGGTCATTTGAACCTTTGGAGTTCTCTTGAGATCGTTCTCTTGCATCATTCTCCTTAGACTTGAATCATCTTGATTTTATTTCCTTGATCAACTGTAGCTCTTGACCACTTGCTCATACTTGTCACATCTTGTTTGACATATGTATTATAAGTCTAACCATCTTCCAACAAAACACTTTTCATATATAATCCCCCTTTATGGGTAATTTGATACATGGATCGTACTCTATTTTTAAAACCATTTGTTTTGAAAATTAGAGCGACGTGGCTCCTGATACCAATTGTGGAAATCGTAGAGGGGGAGGGGTGAATACGTTTCCATTTAAAAACTTAAAATGTTTCGTATCAAATTTCTGATCAAGTTAGACGCAATATGAGAAATGTGTATAATACATTTATATTCACTAGAGCACAATCACAATCTTAATTTATATCCATGACGCAATTATCATCCAAACAATATAAGCAACAATTCACACACATGTAGATACAATGCAAATATAAATGTAAGGCGATAAAGTAAATAAACATGTAAAGCGAAAGGTAAAAGGAAATTCAAACCGGATACGAAGATTTATAGTGGTTCGGTCATGAAGCTACTCTTCGCCCTACTCCACTCCCCGAGTACCCAACTCGAGAGTTACTTCACTAGGAGAAAACCGTACACAAGTAGCCTACACCAATTTCCGACACAAAGCCAAATGTCGAGTTCTAATCTTAGCTAGAACCAATCACACAAGTAGCCTACACCAATTTCCGACACAAAGCCAAATGTCGAGTTCTAATCTTAGCTAGAACCAATCTACCTCGTAGCTTACACCAATTTCCGACACTAAGCCAAATGTCGAGCTCTAATCTTAGCTAGAACCAATCTACCCCGTAGCTTACACCAATTTCCGACACTAAGCCAAATGTTGAGTTCTAATCTTAGCTAGAACTAATCTACCACATGCTTGTATTTTAAGGCCTAAAATACTAACCGCACTATCAACAATTTACTTCACCTAAACACTAATACGATCACCTTGATCTAACTATTACACAAGTTTAGAATACATTGATTCGATCTATACATTGTAAATGTAACACATGTCACGAATGCACTAACTAAACTACATAACTTTGTATCTTGACGATAACGAGAGTTCTTCTCTTGCACTTTAATGGATAGATGATTGGATCACATTTAAACAAACTTATAGCAAGTTAAGTGATCAAAGAAAAAGGTTTGGAAGAAGGGTTTAGATCTGAGAAAAACTGTGTGCAAAGAGGTGGAAAAATTTGTGAGAACAGTCCACTATTTATAGGTAAAGTTTCAGACCAAAAAGCATGGTCGACCCCCTTAGCTCCTAGGACGGCCCCCTTATCACTAAGGGGGCTCCTTATATATTTAAGTGGGCCACCCACTTTACAGACACTCCTATTTTGTCCTTTTCCGAGGAAGGTTTATCGAAGGCAGATTTTTCCATTTTTAGGGTTAAATTTTGAATTCAAATATTTATTTTGAAATAAAACATTTCTTATATTTACAAAAATACTTTGTCTAATTATTTTTGTAAAAACCTTTTTTTACATTTATAAAAATGTAATGTTTGGGACAAAAATTATTTCTTTGATCATCTAACAAATTTAAAGTTTGTTTGTTCATACCTTTAGTGATTTACATCGGGTGCAAACTTATATTTGTTGTTGAAGCAGACTTGAGACGTCGAGAGATGTTGATGTATGAATGCATTGATGATTTGTGATTACAAGTAACTTGAGCACTTTACGTTATGTGTTATAAGTTACATGTTTTTCATCACCAAAACATGAAGAGAATGTATAGATTAAATATCGTAATATTTCTACCAACAATCTCCCTCTTTTTGATGATGAAAAAATATGTAAACTATAACTCATAGTAAAATGTATAAGTTACGTGTTTACACTTCTTCTCCCCCTTTTGTCGAAGCAAAAAGGTGGACACTTAGGCGAGACTTTTACTGCACTTCAATCCTTTAAACAAAGAGGCGAGCTTGCATCATCCCCAGTGAAGTCTTGCTCTTATAAACCTCGTAAAATCATCCTAATATATCTACTTTGACACTCAAGGACCTGTAAATTAACTCTAGTGGATCCATGGATCAAATATGTTATGAACTCTTAACCTACATCAAGGGTTAGTTTCACACAACATAATATATATAAGAGAAATATTATAGGGATGGAATACACATATCAAGAAATGTGTAGATGTCTTAACGGTTGCAAATGTAATGAATTTGACATTTAAAAATGCTCCCCCTCGATGGATGATCCCCATTGTTTGGGGCACCAAGGAATCGATCTAAGGAAGTGAGCTACAAAACAAAGTTAGTAGACAAGTGCACATATATATAATGACGATGATAGCTATATATATCGGAACACACTAGTGGGGAACAAGACATGCATGTCTTAGATATATACACTCTAAACTAGACATTTTAAATGAAAATTTAAAACCTAGACACCTACAACCTAAATCCAAGATAAAAAGAATCATGACGTATACTTATGA
>BQNB010028590.1:36122-56516 GCA_026074375.1 Tanacetum coccineum
GGATGGCTCTCCATATAGTGATTTATATATCTAGACCAATAGGATCACAAATAATGACCTATCTTCGCCTTTAGATTAGTGTGCTTAGTTGGACCGGTAGGTGACCCTTGGGATCAACGAGTACATTCTTAATCAATTGGTAAAGACTTGGCCAGTGGACTACTAGTATATAAATTGCCATTAGGCAGTAAGTGGGTAAAGTCTCTATGAGCTAGGGTTTAACAGGATCACCATTACTTTAATCCCTAAGATATATTATAATCAACAAATAGGATGCTTTATGCGGATGCAGAATTCTAGGTGTCTAGGTCTTAGGAAGAAGTAACGCCTAAGTCTTAATAATGATATGCCGCCTCGAGATAAGTATTCATTGCACTAAATAAACAAACCAACATTCTAATTGGATTAATAATAGTTAATACAGTTTTATTATATTTGGCTAGACCGCTCTTCTATATTTTGTCTATTTGCTTGCGTGTGTTGTTGTGTCTTAAGTAGATCTAAGTCACCACCAACCTGTGCTAGTCTCTCAGGCTGAAACCCCTTTATCAGTTAGAATTAAGATTAACTTAGGTTTAGCATAGGTTTAACATAGAATAGAATTACTTACATAACTAAAATACTAATAAATGTAAGAATTAAGTTCTCGCTCTTAGTGATCGACACCCTGCTTACCAAAGAAGCTATAATTGATCGGGTACACTACCCGTTAGTGTTGTTTTAGGTAAAGTCGGCAAAATATAAATAATAAAACTTGATACATAAAATATACCTACACATAATGACACATCAAGTTTTTGGCGCTGTTGCCGGGGAGTGAAACTTTAATTTTTGTTTTTAGTGGTATTTTCAATTTAGTTTAACTTAGATTAGTTTGCATTGTATATTTTTGCATATTTAATTTTTCTGCATTGTGTCTGTTTTGTCAGAGCATCTCCAATGCAAAAAGCTTTTGAGGGCTTTTTGCATTTAATGCATTAAATGCAAGAACATTGAATGGGTAAGACTTTTTATGAAAGACTTGGCATTTGCCAAGTCTTTCTACAAACCTCTCTAAAAAGCCTTTGGTGCAATGGTCAAAAACAACTCCAATAGCTTTTCTAAATAGTGAAAAGTCTTTTTTAGTTTTTCCCATTGGAGATGCTCTCAAGTATTCTGGTTGATTAACGTATACGGCGTATTCTAAATCATTGGATACGACGCATTAAGTTTTTATAACAGATACTGCGTATTTGTATTCAACCGATCTATACGACGCATTCAATCAATTGAATATGGCGTATCGATCATCTGATACAATAACAGGACATAATTTTTCACATTTGGTTTTCGTGATTTGTATTCTGTATTTTGTTTCTTTGGAGCATATCCTACTGATATTTTTACCCTTGTATCAAGACGCGCATGACCAAGAGTTCTAGCAAGAAGCTCATCACACCTTACGAGAATCCTGAACAGAAATTTCGATCATCAAGGAAGCTTATCAGGACATGAATTCTTGACTGTTTGGATTCATCGGAATCCAACTTATTTTCTGATTACGTAGATCATTTTAAAGAAGAAGAAACAGATTCAATGGGGGAACCAACTATAGAGGAATACATGACTAAAACCCGAGAAGATTATGGATCGGGAATCGTTAGGCCTAAGATTGATGATAAGGCCCGCTTCGAGTTGAAGGCTCAATTTTTTAAGGAATTGCAAGACAACACTTTCAGTGGATCGGATAATGAAGATGCTAACGAGCATATTGAAAAGGTACTTGAGATCGTTGATCTATTTCACATACCCGAAGTTACTCAAGATCAAATTATGCTTTGAGTTTTCCCTATGTCACTTACTGGATCTGCAAGTCATTGGCTAAGAAATGAACCAGCTGGTTCAATAGATACTTAAACTCTTAAGAAGAAATACTTAAGCAAATATTGTCCACCTGCCCGAACCACTAAGAAGATGGAGGGAATCAATAACTTTCAACAAGAGCTTGACGAGACCCTTTATCAGGCTTGGAAACGATTCAAGGAGCTGTTATTGAGATGTCCCTAACATTATTTAACTAACATGCATGAAGTGATCTTGTTTTACAAAGGACTTGATGTGCCTACTAGGCAAATTCTTGATTCCAAAGGTGCCATACCATGTATGAATGTCGCTGATGAAAAGAAAGCCATACAAGAAATGGCTAACCATTCTCAAAAATGGCACAATAGAACGTCTACTAGGAGAAGAAGTACTGGCACTTCTGATGGGCTAGCTGCTATTCAAGCTCAACTGAACAACAACCTTGGAAGAGAAATTAAAAAGGTGAATGAAAACATTTATGGTGCTTAGGTGGGATATGAATCATGCAAAGGACCTCACTACACTAAAGATTGTCCATTAAAAGAAGAGGTAAAGACATTTAAGGAAGCTTTCTATACGTAGTATAGTGTACCATTCCCTTAAGGAGGAAGATTTAGAGTAGCTGCTCCAGGATTCTACTAAAGAGATAATGGAAATCCTTCATATCAAGAAAGAAGGCAAACAATGGAAGAATCCATGAACAAATTTATGGCTAAATCTGCAAAAAAGAACATGACAAAATTCAAACTTAATTAAGAGATCTATTCATCAACCGATGCACTGTTCATGGGGGAATCAAGGACCTCAATCAAACTATTTAGAAATTCAAATCGATCAAATTGATCAAGGTGCTGCGAGGATAGGGGAATCTGGAAATCTGCCTACTCACCAAAACTAACCCGAGAGATCATGTCAAGTCAATCTCAACTACTATTGAAACTGACACGACATCGATACGCCGTATCGGAGGAGATCTGAAAATCTCTAGTACGTCCACTCTACACTCGACTCTTGAAGACAGAAAGATTGTTTTGGTTGCTTGGGAACTAAGTTGGAAGCACGGGCATCATTCTTTATTACTTTAGTATGCTTGTATTTTTGATTTCAACTTAGTTTGGTAGTCATAAGGATGGCTTGTCATCCTTATGTAGGGTTTTTTAGTGGTTGCACGTGTTGAGTGCATGTAAGTTGCCCATGTAACGGGCCGAGATGTTAGGATTTCACCTACATCCGTTGTACTTCAATGTTTTTTGGTGTAATATATTTTACCAGGGTATTGATTCCCTTTTACTAAAAAAAATTGATATATTTGAAAGAGAAATTACATTAAGAGTCAGGAATGAAAACATTACTTTTAAATGTATTAAACCTGCTAGTAGCTTAATTAAGAGGGTCTATGTGCTAAGCTTAGGGGAAAGAATGAAACTTGATTTAGAAGTTAGGCTTATGGGAGAAGCTTTAATGATAAATAGATCACAAGACCCTAGTTTTAAGGACTTCATTGAATTAAACGATCCGAATACACCCATAGAGCTTAGGAGGAATCAAGTTGAAGATTTAGGCCCAACTATTGGTGAAGAAGTAGTAATTGATAAACCCATGATTGACATAATCAAGACTAGGAATAATGAAAGTTTTGACGAATACCCTAGTTTTTGTGACTTTGACGGGAAGATCCATATTGATTGTGCCTACAACCTAAGATTTTTGTGCATGATAGGTTTTGAACATGTAAATGCTAATTTTTTTCCCCAATTTTGTCCGTTAATGTGATGTCTAAAAAGTTCTACAATTCTACAATGAAGGACAAAGTTGAATACAAAGGAAAAAACGTAGTGGGAGCTTTTATGAATGTACCTATATTTGTCAAAAACTTTTATGTTGTAACTCATTTTGCAGTAGTGAAGAATATGGATGGCTACCGAGATCAAGACATAGGAGATGTAATCTTTGGAGAGCCATTATGCAAAGCTTCATGTGTGGAAGCAAGAAGGTTTGAATGATTAATCACTATCCACAATGGTAATGATAACGTAACTTACCAAATGGCGCGATCACATCCGAGGTTTAAACATCTATCCAATGCCCAATGCAACAAAATCAAGCCATTAATAAAGGTAAGTGTACATGAGAAGCTGAATGGAATCTCGCATCCATACCAAAAGCTTAAAAGTTTCTACAAGGGGGTCTGAACTTAGGACTCGAATATATTCGAGATGCGAAAATGGAAGAATGGCTGACACGCGGGCACATTAGCACGCATGAGATGGAGTAAAGAAGCTGAAGGAAAAAGTCTAACTTAAAGACTAGCTAAAATAAAAGTGCTTTCTGAGAGAAAACCCGACTGTTTTTTGTTTAATTATCGAGTCTGTCTTCCTAGACATCGATACGGCATATTCGTTTCCACCCCATACGACGTATCGAGTGTCTGGACGTTATCCAGTCTTTTAATTTTTTGCATTTAAAAACTTCTGTTAGATTTTCTATACGACGTATCCGTTAAACGAATACAGCGTATTATTTAATTTGACTCATACTTAGGATTTTTAACACAGGTTAAGATACGGTGTATTCGCCTCATACCATACGGCGTATCGATTTCATGTTCGCTTTCTAGGATTTTATTTTCTAACCAAGCAGATACAACCGAGATAGAATCGCATTGTTTTCTTATTGATTGATACAAGAGCTTGCTGAGTAATGTAACGTGATTAGTGGTATGTTTATTTTCTGGAATTACTGTGTGCATGTTGTTCGTGGCAGGATTCAGACGCTTTTACACACACGATCTTGCTCATAAACACAACATGGAGGATCATACCGAGCAAATCTCAGGGGAGTTTCCCGTTCTAATTCTTTATATTTCCTGTATTTAATTTTATATTTATACAACGAGGGCGCTGTATATCTCAAGTGGGGGAGGAGAATTAGAATGCTTACTTGTGGTTTTCACAATAATATGCTTAATAAGCTTAATTTATGCCTAAATTTTAAATTTTTTAGGCATACTTTTTGTGAAATTATTATCCACATGACCTTGCACACATAACCCTTGTTAGATATTGTGAGGATTTAGGCTTATCTGTTTCTAAATATTTACCCAAATTCCACAAAAATATGAGTGTGCCGATGACTGTAGTAAACTTTAGAACTTGGCTTGGTATATCTATTCGAGACCACAATAATAAGCACTACTTTTAATAGATGGAGTAACTTTTCTAAACTGATAAATTTCTAGGATTACACCAAAAAGCCTATACATGTTTTATTAACTAACTACACCGATTAGTTAACCCCCGTATAAACCCTTTGTTTACTCTCATTTTAAGAGTAAGATACCCCTAGAAAAACCTGTATAGCCATTCCTTTAGGATTAAACCCCAAATATTTCGTTACACCTTTACACCTTAGCCTACCCTATTAGATTAGTCCTTAATCAATCGCTAGTTACTTTTGTGTAAATTATTGTATTTCATGTGTCTTGAGTCTATCTTTTTCACCTACGGTATGGTCAGGAAATTGCACAACGCAATGGTGATTTTCTACCTCTAGTTAGGTCGGGAAGTTGCACAATGCAATGGGAATGTAAAAGTAGTAGTTCGCTCGTGTATTTTTACTACTTCATCATTATGATCGGATATCAATTATTCAGATTTATCATAGACATGAGATGGTGAGATTCTACACATTAGTTTTGTTCTTCAATTCTTAGTGTTAAAAAATCAAAAAAATCAGAAAAATACAAAAAAAAGTTTTGTAGAGTATTGTTGTATTAGAGTTGATACGTAATATAAACCAACTATGTAAAAGTATGTATAAAGTGGCAAAAGTTGCCACTAGAGTTGTAATTGGGATGATTGGGAGTTGACCGTTATAAGAGCGCCAACTTAGGTTGTTTTCATTGATCTATTGATCGAGATATTCTTTGAGTCTGATTCGTGTCTTCGAAAGCGCTGATTGTTCCGTGTTAGAAACGTGAGTTAGTCTACCAATTTGTGTCTTTATCAAGGGATGGTCGGAAAAGTAACTAGCTATATTATGCCTAGGACTATATCTATTTGCTTCATTTTCTTTAACAACAATTATTTTCCCTCTCCTAATTCCTATCCTTTGGTCTTACTCGAATGAGGATACGAGCGATAGTGCATGTCTATTCCGTCATTACGGCCATGCATGTGTGGGCTTGTCCGCCTTGTTGGTTTACTACTATTGGAAAAAGAGTTAAAAGATCCATACCCTATATTACTCTTCGTCCTAACCCTTGGTTTTACTCGAGTGAGGGAATGATTGCAATCATGTATGTTGATGACATCAAATAACGTCACTTTTATAGCATCATTGATTCCATGTAAATAACCCATTTTGTATGATTACTGCAAGAATTGTTACTTAATCATTTGTATTTGAGAATTACAGTAATTATAGAGTGCTTGGTAAAGATTAGCAAAAAGGCACACATTCTGGAGCTTAAATGAAGAAATATGAAGAAACTGTATTCATCAAGGAAGATACGGCGTATCTGTGCCTGCACTTCACAAAAGACCACGAAGGAATAAAGTTCAATACGCCGTATCCAGGAGGACTCCATACGCCGTATTCAATATAAAGTAATAAAATATTCTAGAAGATATCGAACGTGGTCCCTACTCCAAGAAACCCCCAATACGCCGTATTCAAGTCTCTCGATACGCCGTATCGACCAAATTCCAGACCCTAGAAATAGAAAACCTAAAAACGGGTTTTCAGTGTGCTTGATCATATTTTTGATACCTTAACCACAAAAGTTGATTTTTAGAAGACAAGAAGAGCAGAAGAGGTCAAGCAAAGCTACTAATTCCATAGGAAACATTTTGTAATCTTCTATACTCTAGTAATAGTTCAATTTTTGGTATCGTTCGTTTAACTCGGTTAGTTTACATTGTTTGGATTATTATTCTTTTATTGATTATGATGTTTGAGGGCTAATACCCTTAGGTATTAGCCATCATTATGAAGATTTGAATGTTTGGTTTGTTTATCTTGAATGTTTAATTTATCGTTGATTGCTTGTCTATGTTTATCAATTTATACTTGTTTGCGTGCTTTTTTATGCGACCTATCATTTAACTGGATCTAATGATACCAACCATGTTAGCTAGATGCCAGGATGGCTCTTCATATAGTGTTTTATATATCTAGACCAATAGGATCACAAATAATGACCTATCTCTGCCTTTAGATTAGTGAGCTTAGTTGGACCGGCAGGTGACCCTTGGGATCAACGTGTACGTTCTTAATCAATTGGTAAAGACTTGGCCAGTGGACTACTAGTATATAAATTGCCATTATAGTAAGTGGGTAAAGTCTCAATAAGCTAGGGTTTAACAAAATCACCATTGCTTTAATCTCTAAGATAGATAATAATTAGCAAATAGGATGCTTTATGCGGATGCGTTTAGTTGTGACAGAATTCTACGTGTCTAGGTCTTAGCAAGAAGTAACGCCTAAGTCTTAAGAATGACATGCCGCCTCGAGATAAGTATTGATTGCACTAAATAAACGAACCAACGTTCTAATTGGATTAATCATGGTTAATACATTTTCTTATATTTGGCTAGACCGCTCTTCTATCTTTTGTCTGTATGCTTGAGTGTGTTATTGTGTCTTATGTAGATCTAACTCACCACAAACCTGTGCCAGTCTCTCAGGCTAAAAACCCCCCCTTTATCCGTTAGAATTAGGAATAACAAAGGTTTAGCATAGGTTTAACATAGAATAGAATTAAAATAATTTAAATTAACTTAGTTTAGTTAATTAAAATATTGATAAAATAAAAGATTAGTTCTCACTCTTAGTGATCGACACCCTACTTACCACGAAACTCCATCTGATCGGGTACACTGCCCGTTAAAGTGTTGTTTTAGGTAAAGTTGGCAAAATATAAATTTAAAACTTGAATACTCTAAAATAAACCCTACACGATAGCACATCAAGTTTTTGGTGTCGTTGCCGGGGAGTAATATTTTAATCTTGACTTTTATTTAATATTTTAGTTTTTAACATTAGATTAGATCTAACCACTAGGATTAGTGTAATTTAGATTAATTAGTGTAATTTAGATTAGTGTAAAATTTTGTAAAATTCTGTATATTAGCTTTTAATTGTTTGCTTGTTTTATTTGTGTGTTTTCATTGTTTTCTATACACTGTTCAGGTCGATAACCTGATACGGTGTATCCACTTCCATTGAATACGGCGTATCTAATTTTCTTAGCCAATACAGCGTATTCATTCAACAGATTAATACGTCGTATTCAGATCAATTGAATACGACGTATCGATCGTCTGATACAGTAACAGAGAAGTTTTTTGTACTTGAACTTAAAGCTTGAAATTTTATACACGCCTTTTTCCAGGTTGTTCTACCGATAATTTCCTAGTTATTTTTAATAACAATGACAAAGGTAATCAAGGAAGAGTTCGAGAAACTTGAATCTCAAAAGATAAATGATGAATCATTCACTTGTAATACATCACTTGAAAATCTTCACATAGAATTCAACCGAATGAGCAGAATGGATGATGATTTGTTTACCTATGAGGTTGAAATTTTTGGACTTGCTAACGTTCCATGTGACTTAAATGAAGAAGATGATTCGGAACAACAAATGCCACATGGATATGGTTATGATATGGAGTATGATCCATCTAATGTCAAATTTACTGAATGGTTAGCTTTAAAATTTTATAACCACAAGACAATGGATCATTATACAATGAATGCACTATGGATTTATTGGGCTAGAGGAGATGATGAAGTTGAACTCACTGATGAAGAATCCTCTGATTCTGATGATGAAGATGAAGTTGTTGAAATCTTTAAGATCGACACTAATGTATTTGACTTCAAGACACCTATGTGTAGGGCCTTCAAGGAATTTAATTATCTTTTACAAATTGATCCAGATGTGCTTACCAAAGATATTGATGGATTTAAAACTTACGAAGAGTATAAGGATGATTGGATATATGAATGGAATAAAGACATACAATGGGTACATGAAAAACCATGGACGGATAATGGAATATGGAAAGAACCCATTCCAGTTAGACATCATTGTGAGCCTTTTAATTATAAAAATGGATGTTCAAAGTGGCCAACCTGTAGCTGGAAATATGATGGATATTGTAACGGAGGGAACTTTCCTGGAGCTTACATAGTTGGAAACACACTCCATTACCAAGATTTAGAATGGTACGAAGCTTTAAAGGATAGCAAACTCAAAGATGATGCTTTAAAAAATAAATCCATCATGGAATGAATAATTGACAAAGATGACGAATCATGTAATGAAGGTTGGAGAAGATGGGACAACTTTGAGAATACCAACCGTGATCATGAAGAAAGAGAATATGAGATGGAACACGAAGATAATGATAAACATGAATTGTTTGATGATCATGAGCGGCTGGTTTGCAATATAAGAAGATTTGAGATGATCAAGTATTCATTCAGTGAAGACGAAGAGTATGTTGCCATAAAGGAAAATAAATACGATGATTTAACGAGTACTAGTGAAGAAGCATGCCGAGTATACCAAGAAATCTTTCGCAACATGGACGAAGGATGGGTGGTAATAAGAGCCGAGTAAAGAAAGCTGAAGAAAAAGTCTAACTTAAAGACCAGCTGAAAGAAAAGTGCTTCCCGGGAGACAACCCGGATTGTTATTTATTGTTATCGAGTCTGTCTTCTCAGACATGAATACGGCGTATCCGCTCCATACCATACGGCGTATTGAATGACTGGACGTTATAAGTCCTTTATTTTTCTGCATTTAAAACTTTATCGTCAGATCTGTCTATACGGCGTATTCATGCACATAATACGGCGTATTTGGCAAACTGACTCGTATTGATACTTTTTACAGGATTTTCTATATGGCGTATCCTAGTTTTTGGATACGGTGTATTGACTGTCTGTACAGTTTATTGTTTTTATTATTTACTAACCGTAGGATACCCGAGATAGGATTTTGCATGTTTTTCCTATATTTTGCACAGGACCTCACTGGAAAAGAAATTGACAAAGTTGGTGAAGTATCAATCATTTGGAATCCTATGTGTGTGTTGTAGTCATGCTTGTATTCAGATGCATTTACAACACACATTCTTGCTCATAAACTCAACTTGGAGAATCTACCGAGCAAAACATCAGGGGAGTTTCTCGTTCTAATTCTTTTAATTTCCCGTTTTTAATGTTTTATGTATACAACGAGGACGTTGTATAATTTAAGTGGGAGGATGGGAATTAGAACGTTACTTGTCCTATTTTTCATATTAAAATGCTTAAATTATGCTCAAATTTAAAAAAAATTCAAGCATACTTTTGTGAAATTATTAGTTACGTAACCTGCACACAATAACCCTTATTAGATATTATGAGTATTTAGCCTTATCTGTTTCCAAATGTTGACCCAAATTCCATAAAAATATGAGTGTGCCGGTGATGTTGTAGACTTTAGAACTTGGCTTGGTATATATATTCGAGACCACAATGATGAGTACTATGGATTTAGATGTAGTAACTTGTTTAAATTGGTAAATTTATAGGATTACACCCAAAAAGCCTTTATATGCTGTTTTATTAACTAACTACACAGGTTAGTTAAACCCCGTATAAACCCTTTGTTTACTCTCATTTTAAGACTAAGATACCCCTAGAAAAACCTGTAGAGCCAATCCTTTAGGATAACACCAATTATTTTTTTCGTTACACCTTTACACCTTAGCCTACCCTGTTAGATTAAGTCCATTTATCAGTTGCTAGTTGCTTAAAGTGTAAAGTATGCATTTCCTGAGTCTTGTGTCATTTTCTATCTCTGGTATGGTTGGGAAATTTGCACATTGCAATGGAATGTAAAAAGTAGTCAAAACTCATGTATTTTTACTATCATCTTAATTATTGGTACGTCTAAAGAATAAGAATCATGGAAGAAATTATCTGGAGTTATTATGATCGTAAAGATGGTGAAATTACACCGAGATTCGTAGTATAGTAAGTAAAAAAAATTGAAAAAATTAGAAAATTGCAAAAAAAAGAGAAGGAAAGTTTGAAGATAGTCGTTCGTTAAAACTTAAACTAATGGAATTATTTGAAGGATCGATTATTCATTGATGGATGGTTATAAATCAACGATGTAAAATTTTGTATAGAGTGGTAGATATCGCCACTTGTCATTGTAAAAGTATGGGATGATTGGGAGTTGACCGTTACGGGAACGCCAGCTTAGGTTGTTGTTTTTGATCTATGATCAAGACGTTTGTGTATATAACTGTGTCTTTATCATGGTAACGGTCGGGAAAAAGTATCTAGCAACTTGTATCTTATCTGTTTAGACTTAATCTATTTGTTTCGTGAATTGTTAATTAACAACAATTTTTTCCCTTTCCTAATCATTAACCTTGGGTTTTACTCGAATGAGGATGTGATCGAATCATGCATGTCTATTTCATCGTTACGACCATGCATGTGTGATTCAGCTGCCTTGTTGGTTTATTACTTTTGGTGAAAGTTAGAAGATCCATACCCTATATCATTCTTCATCCTAACCCTTGGTTAAACTCGAATGAGGATACTAACCTAAGGAAAAACCTTAATGTGTGGGCGAAAATTCTATCCTCCATGGCCGACTAGTTTTCTTTCCTTCTAATCGTTCCATAAATCAATCCTGCTATCAAACCTTAATAATTATGGTGTTATTACTCTTCAATGTCTGATTCTAGTTGTACTAACACTCTTTTTATTAGGAACTTTGATCGCGACTTGCTTTAGGGTTTCGTTTGTTAGGTTTTTAACTAATTGCTATTTCGGGTTTTCTCTTACAAATCTTTGTAGTTTCTTATTATGGTGTTTGTTTGATTTGATTGGCTGCTTAATTCGTGTCTTTGTATCTGCTAAAGGCTTATCACGATCAAGGATTGGCGTCATTCCTTTTGTTTTCTGTTTTTTAATTGTTATCGCTAGTTTAGGGTTTTTGGTTCGTTCGAATTGAATGGAGGAATCAATTACTGCTCAAGCGAGAAATTTTAGGTTTCGGAATGCTAACGTTAGTGGTGAAGATCTTATGCGTAGCGTGGCTTTTGATTAACGTCAAACGCGTGTCGTAATAATATATAGTATTTCCCGTTGGATAAAATAATTACTTGAGGACAAGTAAAAATCTATCTTCCGAGTGTCGTATCCACAGCGAGAATTGAATTGAGATTTACGTTAATGCTTTTTGTTTAGATGCTTGAATATCTTTTAGTTTTTGGTTTTGAGCTATGCTACTTCTATAATAATAAACTAAATTATAACTAAATAATAAAAAAGCAAGATAAATAGATCAAATATATGAAATAAAAGAATATGCTTGTCAAGTGAGGTGAAAAGATCATTAAATGTGAAATAAAGAGATAATAAAGAATTGGTACCCGTTTAAAAACCGTTTTCTCACAACGTTGGTTTATATTGAAAACAAGCCTTTATTTTGGTACAAATTACTTTAAATGATGACGAATTAACACCCGTAAAAATATTATTTTCTCACGACATTGGTCTATTTTAAAAACAAGCCTTATAAAAGTATTAATGACTAGATTTGATGTTTGATTAAAGGTTACCAAGTTTGGATTAACGAGCGAGATGATACAATAAGTTTCAACAATGCCATATATACCCATCTCCAAGCTAATAAACCATATCATTACTTGTTACCTCATAAACATCCATTCAATCGCCACTTGAAGCAATAAAGTTTCAAACTTTAACACTAAAAACCACTAATCTTTGTTTTTAAACTATAAAAATGCAAACTTTATAAAATAAAATGACTAAAAGATGAAACTTTTATAAAAAGATTGAAACTTTAAGGCTTAAAACATTAAACTAACAAGATTTATAAAATAAAAGTTTATAAAAAAGAGTGATTAAGAGGACTAAAATAGAGATTAAGTGGGTAAAAAGTGGTTAACTAAAACATAAAAATTAAGACTTAAAATTAATGACACATAACCATAAAATAATAGTGATTAAAGCTTTACTTTAAAATAAAGATCAATACAAAATTTATAGTCTAAAACTAATTTATACTACTCCTACTAAAAAATGAAACGAAATGTAAAGATAAAAAAAACGAATGAAAAAAAATAATGATGATGGAAAGATCGATCTCATCACGTTCTGCTGTTGCGATCAAAAGAAAGACAAGAAAAAATGAAATACAAAATGCTACTCTACCTATCTACCTAGTCGAATCTCTAATCTACTTTTTGGAAGTAAAAATAAATAAATAAAATAAATCCCCTAAAATAGATGCCAGAGATAAGATATATATGATCTGCGTCTGTTGTAAGCAGCCAAAAAATGGGCTTGGGATTCTTTTTCTTTGGCTTGGGCCGAGTATGGGCTTGGCTTTGTATGCTAGGCTTGGAAGTTAACTTGATCTATTAACAAATATGGGTCGGTCTGACCTACATAAATGGTATCGGGTCGACCCAATAAAAGATGAAGGCACCGTTGGACTTGATTTTTCGTGCTCTTTTATATGGCATGCTCCTGCTATCATACATCTCAATCTTAATGATCATTCTCTTCACCTGAAAATGATACTCAAAAACTGATAACATCAAATATTTAATACTTTTTGGTGGCAAAATACCCCCTATATTACCTGTAAAAGTTTCACTAATGCTCAAAAACGAGATATTTTCTATCATTTTGTAGTTTCCAGGTGAAATGCAGGAAAATGACAAGAAACAAGGGAAAAAGGACTTAAAGTGTAAATTCTAAAGAATGTTACGGCGTAACACCAAAAATGGTTATACCGTAACATAAATTAAGCAAGTACGAAGATCAAGGACAAGGTTACGGCATAACACCATATCTAGTTACACCGTAACCATATATTTGGAAGGAAATCTTGACAAAGTTAGAGTTACGGCGTAACACCTTATCCAGTTACGCCGTAACCATGAAGATCCACAAATAAGGAATGAAGATCACGTACTTATGGACATTATTTGAAGGTTACGGCGTAACACCATATCTGGTTACGCCTTATACAATACAGCTTAAATATGGATTGCATCGTGTAGGTATGAGGGTTTACGGCGTAACACATTTATTGGTTGCGCCATAACACCTTTATTGGTTGCGTCGTAACAGGTTCAATACCTATAAATAGAGGCCTCATTTAAGCTATTCCGACATCACTTCCTCCACATCCAATTGGAGAGGCGACAAAGGCTTCCAACCTTTAAAGAATTCCACCTAGAGTCCAAGGGAGATCACATTTTACTTACTTTTTGTATTTTAATCAGAGTTTCAAATAAGAATATTGTAAGATTTATGATTTTTCAAAAATCTTATGTTTTCTTCCTTTTTCTTTTTGGTTTGCTGTTTACCACATTACCATTGAGAGGCTAAGCACTTTAAAGTGATGGCCTACTTATGTAGTTACTTTTGTTATGATTGTTACCTATTAGATTATGGTTTCATTAGATATTCTCTGACTATCATGTAACCCTGGGTTTTGGTAGTACGGGTGGTTTGGACCTAGCTTGCCCCATATTTTGTTGTTCTTGTATTATGGGAATGTCCAATTGGGTATAGGGAGGTCGCTAACTCCTTACCTGGTGTAGGAACTAACCGGTCACCGTACTTATCACTTTATATACTTAAAAAGCATAGGATCTCTTTCAAAGAGGGTTATTAATCTTTATAGATTATTAGATATGTTTTGGGAATAGTTAGATCAATCACTGCAACCTGGTATTAACCTACCATCCCAGTTGTTTTGGGACTGATTCGCGAATCGCAGGGAGTATAAGGTTAACTATATAGGCGATTTTCAAGGCTATTCGACCTTAGTTATACCACTATTGATACCATAGTTTAACATTGCACAAGAAAAGGTTTTCATAACAATAGTAATGAAGTATCTTGGTGTTGCACGATTTCTCTCGTGTTATCTCCCCTTCTCTTGGTTGGGGCCATGGTTTTTTTGTTTCGTGTTATTTTTTTAGTGAAATCATAAAAAACCATTTTCAAAAAGTGACATTTCAAAATTAAAACTAATTACAAACTTGCTCTTAGCGACCTCAGAAATTACCATTCTGTACTAACCAAACGATCGGGTTCTTTTGCCCGTTGTGCGTTGTCAGGTTGATGTGTTTTATAATTTAAAACTGGGAAAATTTATTTTAATAAAAAAATAGCATCAAGTTTTTGGCAGTGCTGCCAAGGAGCTAAAAATTAGAATTAATTTGAAGATATCATTATTTCTCTTCTTTCTCTAAACTTTATATCTGCAGAAACTATGGCAGGAGTAGACGTTGATACTCTCACCATGGAACAATACTTAGCATTGTCACGAGAAAACCAAGCACCAGATGTGGTTAAACCCGAAATCAGAGCAATGTCAATTTCGAAATCAAGAGTCAATTCATGCGCGAATTGAGGGAAGACACTTTCTCCGGGAACAAAGACGAGGATGCTCACGATCACATTGATCGGGTCCTCAGCATCGTTGGCTTATTCAATATTCTCGAAGTCTCTAAAGACGCAGTCATGCTCCGAGTTTTTCCCTTTACTCTTATCGGATCTGTAAAAAGGTGGGTATACAGACTTGCCCAGTATCTTATCAATACATGGGGGGATTCTCCACAAAAAACGGCCTTTATATTTTTCATAGGTATTGCCCACTTCCATGACCGCGAAAGTGCTTTGAAGATATTTCATAACTCAAGCAAGAGGAGACGAATATTATATCCAGGGCATGGAAACTGGTGTTTATAATGACCTGATGTACAAGTGCCCTACCCACGATATCAATAATCATCAAAAGGTAAAATATCTTTTATAAGGGTTTGAGCACTATGAACCGTCAACTGCTTGATTCACAGGGACCTATCCCCGAGTTGAGACAGGCCTAAGCTCTCACAACAATTCAGACGATGGTTGATCATTCTAAAAAATGGCACGACGGAACAACAAGCAGGATTATCGAAAGCAGTAGTAGCAAGGATGGACTAGTTTGCTTTGGTAAATAGTTGGACAAACCTAGGACGAGACTTGAAGAAAGCTTAATGGAATGTGTTCATGCAATCCAGTTGGATTGCCAAAATCGCGAAGGACCTCACCTCAATAAGGATTGTCCCATCAACGAGGAAGTAAAACAAGTTGAAGAGGTCAGATATGGAGAATTTGGATGAACAGCTCCTTTTAACGAAAATAATGGGGGAAAATTTCGTGTAGGACCACCAAGATACTACACTAAGATTGACAATCGTCCACCATATGGTAAAAGGAGGCAAAGCTTAGAAGAACTATTGGCCTAAGCATAAAGAGGAATCTGCTCGGAGAAGTACTGAAATGGAGGTATGGATTAAAAAGCTTCAAAAGAATGCCGAGATTAACACTAGGAACCAAAATGCCTCACTTAAAAACCTAGAAACCAAGATTGAGAAATTAACCAAAGAACTCCATTCCAGGAAGGAAAAATATAAACAAGCAAAGGTAGTAATTGTTGAACATGAGGGACCTAGCTCTCCTAAGAAAATTAAGAATCTCTACGGAATATCCTTCCTATCTGACTCTCAGGAAGAAAACACTAATGATCAACTATTTATAAAGGAATCTAATCCAGGACATTTTATGCTTCCCTACACCATCGGTAACTTTCACTTTTATGCTATAGCCGATTTAGGAGCTAGTGTGAATGTTCTACCTAGGAATATTTTTGAGTATTTGGAATTAACAAACCTTAGTGAAACCGAAATGCTAGTGGAAATGGTAGATATGAGAAAAAAACACCACTTGGGATAGTTAGAGACATACTCGTAAAAAATGATAAATTCCTGTTCCCATCCGACTTTGTAATTCTAGATCAAACCCCCAATTCAACTGTCATTTTAGGAAGACCCTTTTTGGCCACCATCCATACCCAGATTAGTGTTTTTGTAAAAGAAATATCAGTAGGGATAAGTGATGAGAGGGTAACGTTTAACATAAATAGGAATGACCATAACTTCGCCCCTACTGAGGGAATCTTTATGTTAAACTCGATCAACGCTGATGAACCAATCACTAAAAGATTGAAGATAAGTGATGGCACTACTACAACACATTTTTGTAAACCTATTATACAAGAATGTGATAAGGACTTTAAGGCTTGGCCATCCTGTAACCCATTTAGGAACAAATGTGATAGGGGGGGGGCATGAAATTTACAGGATCAATAAGCTTGGTAAAACAAAATATTGGTTTTTCCTTAATAACAACGAAATGAAGGAAATGAAAGGAGGTGGGGTATCATTTCCAAACTTTTTAATAATAAGATATGGTAGCTGTTAGGTTGAGGATTCTGTTTGGACAAAATGGTAATTCAGATTTTTTGGTGTAATGAAAATTCTCATGATAAGAAACCTAGGCCTAAAGACTAAACTTTTAAAGAATGGGTAAAGCTTAAGAAAGGACACCTAGACATAAGTAAATCAGTTAGGAAAGATTTATTCAGGTCATGGGTGACTAATCAGTTTACTGAGGCGTTAGATCCTCATAAAAACCCTTTAGAAAGATGTTTGGATGAATAAAAATAGGTATTCCATAAAGAAATTGAACGACTTGCCGATGAATACAAAATAAAAATTAGAGAGAAGGGGCAAGTTCTTGAAGAGGTATGGACAAAATGTAAGAGAGCGCGATGTAAGAAGGAACACTTTGGTTTAAAATCGGTAATGATAAAATAACATTTCATATGCCACGAGCCAAAAAAGCGTTTAGGAAATTAACAGTTAAACAACATAACTCAATGGGACCCTTGTTAAAAGTCAGTGACGAAGATAAGAAAAGAGGAATCCATAAGCCTGAAAAAAAAGATTAAAGGATTCTACAGAGGTTGCCTTAGTTTAGGAAACGAGTACAAATATGATCAGGAAGTTGTAGATTGGATTCGGGGATGTATTAATGACGGGATGACGTAGTAATGTCATGAGTCTAACTTAAAGACTCGTTAATAAACAAAAGTGCTTGTCGGGAGACAACGCGTCTTTTATTTAATGAAATTTCCTTTTTGCACTAGTTGGTTTGCATGTTTCTTACTTTGTTTTGCAGAGTCCAGAAGCTAGGAGGCAATTATCGAGACTGGCTCGACTCATAATCATGTGGTAACCTTGCTGAATCTGTAGCGGTTACGGCGTAAGTTACAGCGTAATGCATTTCATGGTTATGTCATAACGCCTTAAAACATAAAAAATTTACCACTTGATTACGACTTAACCACCGGAGTTACGCCGTAACCTCCCTCTAAATTCTTAAACATTTAAGTTTTAAACATGTCTAAGCATTGTATACGTAAATGAACTTTGTGGGTATGTTCTCTGGAAGCCCTCACGAGACTAAACTCGTCCACTTAGGTCACCAAGTGGTTTAAAAGGCTTGTTGCATATGCTAAATGCAACCGTGATTCCTACGAAAGTGAGTTAGGTTTGTATTTCCTGTACACTTCATAATTCTTGTAGAACGATTTTATGTTTTGGTTTATTTTTGTAATCACAGGGAATAAAGAGCTTGCGTGAAGACGGAGATAATCTAAAAGATTTTTGCCAAATTTCAAATCTCAAAGCAATGCTCAGGGAGTTTTTTTGTCTTAATTATACTTTTTCATTTTTATTTCATTTCCTTAATATACAATAGGGACATTGTATAAATCAAGTAGGGGGATGGGAGTAGAATTAATACTTAACGTATGTTTTGCCTTCGATTTTCTAGTTTTCTTTGAAAATTATGCCAATTTTAAATTTTTTGACAAAATTTTCTTAAATAACTAGAATTAATCTTTGCCAAATACATATTACCCTGTATTATTACTCGGTGAGATTTAAGCCTAATATTCCATTTCCACCATATTATTCAAAAATCCACCAAAATATTGAGTGTGCTGGTAGTATTGTAGAATTAGAACTTGGCTTGTACATTATTTCGAGACCTAATTGATTAGTAGGAATAGATAGTTCAAGAAGGAAACACTTATAAAATCACCCAAATAGCCTATATGTGTGTGTTTATCGACTTGTTACACTGACTTGTAGACCTCCTGTGATAAATCCTTTTTGCACTAATTATTAGTGCATGATACCCCTAGATCACCCTTGTTAAACCAATCTATGTTTTCACCCAATGTTATATGTATCGTTACACCATTTCGCCTTAACCTACCCTGTAGTCTATAGTTATCTTTGTGTTGAAATTTCTGGCTACTTAAATCCATGGTTCGGGGGAATGGGAACGAAAATTTGATGCATTCGTAGAAGACCAATCAGTTATGATCTACAAAGACCCCCCTATATCATCACTTTCGACATTGTTCATCTTAAGTGAGGGGATGTGCGTATAATATCAAATGCTGCAGGGGCAATAATTAAAAGATATAAACTCCTGTAGCATTTGCGTGTTTTAAAAAGAATGAAGAAAAGAGGGCGCAACTAAAAACCACCCATGTGCTAAAAGAAATAAAGATGGTGCAAATTAAGTAATTATAAAGAATGAAGCTAGTAGCCCATTATTGCACTAAGATATCTCAATTATTACGAAGAATGGAGCTAGTAGCCCATTATTACACCAAGTCATCCCAATACTTATGAAGAATGGAGCTAGTAGCCCATTATTGAAGATCAGATTTTCGAACTTAGACTCTTGGACCTATGGATGGACAGTAGCGAGTTATAAAAACCTTAGATTATTTTAGACTATTTGTTTTGTGTTTTTATTAACAACCATTAAATGTGTATCCCATGTATATACTGACCCTTCTATCACCCTTTAAAACAATATGACCCTTGTTGCCTTCGAGAATTATTTAGACCCTAATTCTAACTGGTGCAGATTTTGTACTTTCCAAGCTTATGATAGAATACATGCTATGACTGAGCAATTGAGCGATCACCCCAAAAATGAAACACTTAGACTAGTGGAGAGTTGAGTGACTTTTTATCCCCTTTTCGTGAGGTGTTCGGCTTTGATGTTTTTTAGCATAAGTGTTTTATAGATTCATTTCCTGAAGTTATTCTCGAGAAATCTTTTTATGAAATATTCTAACAGGTTCTACTTGATGGCAAGCAGAAGTGAAGTGAGGGGATATTTGATAACATCAAATATTTAATACTTTTTAGTGACAAAATACCCCCTATATTGCTTGCAAATGTTTCACTAATACTCGAAAACGAGATATTTTCTATCATTTTGTAGTTTTTAGGTGAAATGCAGGAAAATGACAAGAAACAAGGGAAAAAGGGCTTAAAGTGTAATTATCTGAAGAATGTTACGGCGTAACACCAAAAATGATTACACCGTAACATATATTAAGCAAGTACAAAGATCAAGGACTACTTTACGGCGTAACACCATATCTAGTTACGACGTAAACATGTATTTGGAAGGAAATCTTACCCAAGATAGTGTTACGACGTAACACCTCTTAGGGTTACGCCATAACCATGAAGATCCACAAATATGGAATGAAGATCACGTACATAT